>JAKTZG010000028.1:0-77219 GCA_030578795.1 Debaryomyces prosopidis | reverse complement strand
AGTCAAAGAGTCATGGAAAGAAACGATATATTTAGCAATCGAAGAATGGAGGGACGCGGTTTGTCGTAATTGTCGTGATACTAAGACTGCTTTCTATTTACCTTTCAGCAATGATGGGACGCATCCCTTGTCAGCTAAAATTAATGATAAACAATGTAAGTTTCCTATTTATCATATTGGACAGGCATTAATGAAAATAAATCAGTATGATTGTATTATATATGCGGGAGCCCTAAGCCGCATGAATGTTAAAACGGCAGAAAGAGATTATACAGCAGTTGAAGGGCGTATTAAAATATGGGCAAATTCATTCGCTGGGCATGTTTCAGCAGTTGACTGTTATCTATTTTTATATGAAATGCTATTTAGAGACGATGATGATAGTGTGCGTCTCTTCTATGATCCTTCAACAGATCCCATATTTTATAGGCCAAATATTGTGGCTACTTCATTATTTGTTATATGGGCATTTAATTTTTCCTTATATGGGCCCGAATCATTCATTTATTCAGATGAAAAACCTCAAGCTCGACATAAGAGTACAGACATCTCTTCCATGTATTTTGGAGTGAATGAAACAAATGACTTAGAAGAGGAGAATTTGAAAATGGAAGATGGGCATTTATACATCAAAAGGATCTGTGATATGCTCAAGAGAAAGAACGGCAACAAACCATTGTCTAACCAATATAAAAGAAAATATGCTAGTTATTTAGATGGTATACCGAAAAAGCATAATGTAGTGGGCTTGTTGAGGTTGTTTAAGGATAAATATATGCTTTGTAATTCAAGTATATGCCGAGAGTATTCAGATCTTTTAGAGAATTGCATGCAAAGAAGTTTAGGAAGACGGAGACGATAATGATCATAAATATCTATTCTTCAATTCCTCTAATAAAACTTGTCAATAGCTTGCTTGAACAAATTGTAAATAGAACAAGAGTCGCTAGAATACAGGATTCTTCAGTTAGAAGATCGCTTATTATACTATAAAAAGCGTTTTTCTACATAATAAGAATTTGATAAATTAAACAGCGTTACAAGCGAATCTGTCTGCTTTTGATACTAAGCTTCTTAATTCTGCTTGGAATATGCATAATTTGCAACCATTTTTCTTTAGAAAAAGTTACTGCCACTAGCTGACCATAAACAGCACAAGCAAATATGCCGACAAATTGCATCAATTGATCCAGTCAATTGAGGTAAAATTACCTTTGATGCCATCAAACGAGAATTTGGATCTGATTTCCTTAACCCTTGGTTTTCTGTCATCCAATAAATTGACAAGCAAACTAATGTCTTCAGTGGTAATTACTTCTCCTCTTGAACAAGGCCCAGTATGAGTATCAGTGCTGAAACCTTTTCGTTCATCGAAGGTACTGCAAAACTTCCTTCTATCGAATCAACCTTTTGGGAAGAGTTGTTCTCAATATGGTGTACTCTGATATAGAGTTACCCTTCAGAATAATCCATTTTTTGACATGGATACCGATTAAGGTGACCATTCTGAGTATAATCCTCCCTCAAAAATCCAAGCTTTGTTAGTTTGTCTAACGTAGAAATCATTTCCCGAAAAACAAAAATCGATCATGTTATCAAGCGTGCTGCACTTAAATCCTCTAGGATTATTTTCAACGCAGAAGCCATACCTTGTACTTTAGGCAAACTTGTTGTTTTTGAGCTTGATATCTTAAGTTAAAATTTTTATATGGGCCACTCATTAATGCAAGGTGTTCCCTTGGGTATGTGAAATAAGTATACCTGGAACCTTTAATGTAGCATCTTCTAAAACCAATGGCTCTTCTTTTGAAGTTCAAAATGAATGATTCTCTGGAACCATTAACGCAATGTATGCCTTAATAGCCCAGTATGGGGACTGCGGTGAGTTATATGCCTCGCACATAAATGATTCGGGTATGCAAATCCGACAGAAAGAGTGTTAGTTCTAAATCTTGAAAATGGTTGTTTTGTCCACCATCTTAAGTTTCTTAAGGAAACACCCTTCAAGACACCGCAAGGAATAACTGGCTTTTTCATTCGATTGAGTTATTAATTGTAAAATACCCCAGAGAGAAATTACGCATACCTATATGTCATAATCTATCATAAGGAATAGAAGCGCTATCATCGGCGAACCAATGAAGGTATTCTTTCGCAAAATGGAGTGCTCTATCTTTAAATCTTTGACTTCTTTCCGGATCAATGTCTTTTCTTACCAAGTAGTAAATTAGGCTATATAATGTAAAGCGAAGGGGTTATAATAATCAATGAGAGCTTTATCACCATCGCCAATTCCCGAATGTACATTTTGTCTAACTCATCTAAATGGTCTTCAGTTATTTGTCTGTCGTAAGATACTCCGACATTATCTAAGCCTAACTCGATCAACACTATAAAGAATTTGCAGTTACAGCGGCGAAATTCTCGTTTTCTGGCCCGAAGAAGATAACCGTAAGGTTTTTCTTGGTCTCTTTTGGCAAGGGTTCCCAAACATGCTCTGGGACATATACCAATGCATACCCAACACCAGCTAACTCAATCATCTTTTTGGTCACAGTCAACGATTTCTCCTCAGTATTCTTCATGATTTGGGTTTTTGCCATTGATAAATCCCTTTCTAAATAAATCCCAGTGTTTAAAATCACCGCCTACAACATATGGTACGAAGCCCCATAAAGCTCTAGCAAAACCTTTAAAGTGCGCGCCTGCCATTGGAAAATGAGCACCGCTTTCTTCTAAGTTCACTCTTGCACCTTCGTCAGAAAATGCAGTCAGTAGCGGTTCAAATGATACAGTAAAAGAGCGCATAACATCATCTCTTGTTTTGAATGAGTTATCTGAGCATGGATTGAAGTTTGATGGGTTAGATATAATTTTTAATATTTTACCTTGAGTATAGACGTAAACCTAATCTAACTATGATAATTTAGATAGTTTATATATGTCACTCCTGTTCCATCAACCCCATCCCCACCAAAATGCCCTTGCATAAATTTTATATTTTGACACTTAGCCAAGTAAAGGAAAGCAAGCCAATGCACGAAAGAATGGTGGTAATGTCTCCACTAGGTTCATTGTTCCGTTCCTCAAAGATTCCTCTTGATTCAGAGGTGCATTAGTGTTATAATTATTTTTGTGAATCCGAGCCAAGGAATTTGGCAAAGCTTATTACTGAAAGAATATCTAATAAGTAGATTAGTTACGGCTCCCAGTTTATCAGCATATAAAGTACTAGAAATCAATAGCTTATATATTTTACAACATTTTAAGATTAAAAAATTATTTAGCTCCCCTAGATTGATCAAGTCGCAATTCACCGAGTCTCTATTTACTTCTACTCAACGTGCAATCCCCGACCTAAGTTTTATTCGTAATAAACACAAAATTCCATGAAATGTTAATCCAGACATCCCACTTGATACAGTAATAATCTTAAAGGTATATATTGTAAAGTTTTAAAACTTAAATAGTTAATAAACTTCCAAGCTGGCTGGATGAACTTATCTTCAAAAGTCATACTAATAATTTTTTTACTGTACGTAGGGTCTAAATTAGATAAAATATTAATGTATATTCAGCTTATGGAGATAATTTCATGTTCATAGTTGGACATGATGCCATACCGAAGTGGCCAAATATTGATACTTTGTATTTTTCAAAAAAAAGTAATGTACTTCTATACTATGCGAAATATGGTAATGACTGGTTGTATAGAGTCAACTGGTAGAGGTTGAAATCAAAAATTGATGCGAATTGAATTACTTGGGAAACGAGTCAAGCTTTGATGGGGAAAACATTGGCCTTGTCCGATACCAAGGTTTGTTTTATAGAAGATAAAATAGGGCATACAAACAATTTTGAATCTAACTAAAATTGTCACTATTACCAAGAAAATGGCGTTTTCCACAAATACTATAAATGATTTTTGTTTAATAAGTGGACATAGATTTGTCAGTCTTTTATGTAGTGATCTTTAATTCTCTATTAATGTCGTGGACGCCTTCCTTATTGTGAACATTTTTTATTTTTAGTAGAGGGCCTCGCAACAAATATAAAAATGTAGTCAAGCCGCAGGCTGCTAGGGATGCATCTGAAGCAGGACAGAACACTTGAAATACCGCATAGATGTCTCATCTAATTATATGTCAAAAACAGAAGATTAATTAAGAAAACAAGGTTCTTTCCTTTTGAAGCTGAAACAACTTATCAATTACAAAGTAATGTCACATCTGAGGTTATTCTGTCGCCCATGATTTTGAAATACCACGGACAAACTCTTAATATACATATATTTCTGAAGTTAAATATAGGCCGTAGATTAAGTGAATACTCGCAAATGATATACATATATATTCTTGAAACCAGCTCAAGTTAATTTTGTCTCACCAATTTTTTCTGAATTTAAACTATCTTCTCCAGTATCTAAAACCTAAGATGAGAACTTTCTTGCCAGAATACCTTTCTCAAATAGAATATCCAATTCTTCATAGGCTCTATCCTTAGTTTCCGGAAGTCTAAAATAACTCCAGATGAGGGTTGGCAAAGCAGTTCCAAACCAAAAAAACCCAGTTTTACCCTTAAGGTTAGCTCCAGTTGGTGTAATAAGATAGGCTCTACAATATTAGATACTAGAGAAGCTAAGTTATAAGCATTCCGTGCAAGAAGACCGATTATGCACGCAACCTTGTCGCAGACATTTCACTTACAATTGTAAATGCCAAAGGTCCAATAGTAAGAGCATATGTGGCAACCCAAATCAAAGTCAATGCTGCTTGAGCCCACCTGACATTTGAATTCTTCTCAGCAGGAATGGCTAAAATTCCAATAAGGAAAAGCATTACAACTAAGATAAAATATCCACTGACATAAATAGTTCTTCGACCAAAGCGCTTTAACAAAAATCAAGAACAAAACGTACCTGTAAAAGCTATACCCGTAACTCCGAGGTTTAATTTATACGTATCGCTACTATTTAGACCAGCTTGTGAAAAAAAATAACTTGGAGAATAAGCAAAGGTAGATCCCGAAAGCATCTGGCCTGCAGATGCAACACAAGCAATTTCCGTTCTACGAAGATTTGAGCCTTGAAAACATTTCAAATAACTTTTTAATCCTTTTACATCTTCTTTTGTAAGTTTTTCTTGTTGTTGTTCAAGGTCGTTAGTATGAATCATAAGTGCTAAAGTCTGATGTGCTTTGTGCTGTATAGATTTAGAACCAAGCCTCTTTATTGATTTTTCAGCATCTTCAATTCTACCTTTTCTAATTAGCCACCATGGAGAACCTGGAGAAGCCCAAGTTAGAATAAACAAAGATATTGGCCATGCCCATTGGATGGCAAAGGGAATTCTATAGGACCATTCAGTAATGTTGGCAACAAGAGCCTTAAGAACACCTGCAGCGATAAATTGACCAATTGCCCAGCACATATTAACATAAGCAGTAAGATAACCTCTTAGAGCCATGGGAAAAACCTCTGATGAATATGTGGGTCCCATGGTTGCAAATACACCCCATGGAAGACCACATATTATTTGGTCGACAAAGTAGTATCTCAACTGAAAGAGCGAAAAATGGGATAAATATAAAAGCACACATAAATAGTAAACTCACCATAATAACCCTTCTATGACCAAATCTCTCAGTTAAATATCCATTAGCAAATACGCCAAGTATTGTTCCAACATTTGGGGTAGTTCCATGAGCTGTCTGCCATCTTATGAGGAGTTGATATTCACCATCGCCTAAGTCAACTCCATATTTCTTTTGAAAAGAAGATAGGCAAAAAAGGACGACATAAGAATATTATCATATCCTTCCATTATTATAGTCGCAGACAATACCATCGACCAAAGGATTGCAGGTTTATGAGATTTAAACGCTTCTTTGAAGGTTAACGCGTGCTCGTTATCAGTTGCTTGTCTCGCATCCTCATTTATTTCAGTATTTGCATTATCTTCGAATTTGTCTGAATAATTATCAGATATAGCTTCTTCAATATGAAGTATATCTATTTTGTCTTTAACCATTTTAATTATTCTATTTATCTAATTAAATAAAGTCAAAAATTAAAGTTTGTTCGGTTTCTTTTTATATACTTTTATCTCTACAAAATATATACGTTGCTAAACATCTATCTAATTAATTATCGTAATACCTCCATTTTAATCACCAGATGGGAATTTTAAATTGGAGCTAGATCTGAATGTGTTTCTCATGAGCGATTTGTATATGCATCTTTTGGCAATTGTTGATACCCCATTCCTATTCCTGTGTGACCTCTAAAATTAGAAACACATTTCGCACATTATTAGCTGCGAAAATTGATGCCATCGGTCTAATGAACATACATGAGTAAGATATAGGTAAGATATGATCCTTCACGCCAATTATTGATGCCTTCTTTTAAACATCTTTTAAATATATAACATCTTGAAATAGATCTTCAAAAGTTAAGAACGGTAATATGAATTGGAGGGGATTCTTGGGCTCGATGCAAATATTGAAGTAGGAAGGTCTTTGCCATATGTCCATTCGGCCTAATAAGAATTGGGTATAAATGATATTGTTTTTAACTTTAGACAATTCTGGAAAATAATTTCCGAAACCTTAGAAAAGTCATACCAATTAAAAGGAATTGTTGGACCGGATGTAGTACTGTAATAGGAAAGTACCTTTGTAAGATATTCATTCGGTATAGTAGACTCGGCATATATTGTTTTTAACTTTTAATAACCCGAAAATTTATGCCTTATACCCATCTTTAATATTAATAATGAAATGGCTAATTTCTGTGGGGAAACTCCCTCTTTTTTCAGGCTGAAGAGAGTAAGTAGCACATTGATTAGAGCAAAGGTATAAATAGGTGTAGAAAAGTATAGATAAGAATGAACGAAAATTAAGCTTACAATTTAAGTTAATAATGACAGATTATTCAATCGATCGACATGTTGATTCAGATACCCGCTTTACTAGGGTTATGTGGGAGACCAAACAAGGTGTGAACATTAATTGGGCCACTGAAGGTGTCAAAACTGAAATAAAAGATAAAACTTCCATTTATTGTGTGGCTTCTACGAAGAATATTAAACACCGTGGAGATTATCTCAATGTTGCTACTATAAGTACAAAGTTAAAACTCCGATGGAAGGAATAATTGGAGTTGAGGCATACCATCATCTTTCTCCCTATTTGAATGGTAAAGAGGCAAGGTTTGATACATTAAATGAGAAAACACAATGCTCAGCTTCCGTTACTGACGATGGGGCTGTTCTCACCGCAGAAGGTGGTATATCAGCAAAACTCAAAAGCAAGCCTTTCAACATTGATTTTATTAGGGAAGATTCACAAATATTAACTAAACTTGGATTTAGGTCCCTTGGCCACGTTTTAGACTCACGATATCCTAGAAGAGAATTGAGTGTCAACAAAGCATCCCCATATACGACAGCTCAACTACACCTTTCGGTAGGAGAAAAAGTCTTTGGTTAGGAGAAATATTTGGCCCTTTTGTTAAAAACGGTCAAAGAATTGAAATATGGAACGAAGATGGTGTACTTCGTCAGAATGGACATATAAGAATATCCCTTTTTACATGTCGAATCGTGGATATGGAGTTTTCGTTGACTCAACCTCCAATATGGTTTTTGAAGTCCAGTCAGAGCGTACCACTAGGGTCAACATTACTGTTCCAGGTGAGGGAATCCGTTTTTATATCGTTTATGGGCCCGATCCTAAGAGTATATTACAAAAATATGCCCATTTCACTGGATTTCCAGCACTTCCACCAGCATGGACATTTTGCCTCTGGCTTACTACCTCCTTTACTACAAATTATGATATGAAAGCAGTTAGTTCTTTTATAAAAGGAATGCACGATAGGGGAATTCCATTAAGGACATTTCACTATGATTGTTTTTGGATGAAAGGGTTTCAATGGTGTGATTTTGAATTTGATGCCGAGTTTTTTCCAGACCCTAAAGAAATGCTCAGAAAACTTAAAGAAGAATTCGGAATTAAAATTTGTGTCTGGATTAATCCTTATATTGCACAAGAGTCAGCTTTATTTAAAGAACAGTTAAGAATGGATATTTAATTAAAAATAAAAATGGCGATGCATACGAAACTGATCGCTGGCAAGCTGGTATGGGAATTGTTGATTTCAGTAATCCAGATGCCTACAAATGGTTTCAAAAAAAGCTTTCAAACTTAGTTGATATCAGTGTTGATAGTTTTAAAACAGATTTTGGGGAAAGGATTCCATGCAAAGATGTAGAATTTTACAGAGGTCAAGATACAGTGTCAATGCATAACTATTACACACTTTTGTACAATAAATCCGTTTTCGAAGTACTTGAAAATAATTTAGGAAAGAATGAAGCGTGCCTCTTTGCTCGTAGTGCTACCACAGGAGGTCAAAAATATCCTGTTCATTGGGACGGTGATTGTGAATCAACATTTGAAGCTATGTCCGAATCATTAAGGGGAGGATTGAGTTTGGGACTTAGTGGTTTCGGATTTTGGAGTCACGATATTGGTGGGTTTGAAGGCTCGCCTATCCATCCATCTATAAGCGTTGGTGTGCATTTGGTCTTAATTCGCATTCTCGTCTTCATGGAAGTGGCTCCTACAGAGTACCTTGGAATTTTGATCATGAATCTAGTGTTGTCTTGGCCAAGTTTACAAAGCTCAAAATTTCGCTTATGCCTTATATTTTCAGCGTTGCAACTGATGCTCATAAAAATGCAATTCCTGTCATGCGTGCCATGCTTTTAGAATTCCCTCACGACAACACCGCTGTTACGGCAGATACTCAATACATGCTAGGTGGCAACTTACTTGTTGCTCCAGTATTTTCTGCTGAGGGACATGTCAATTATTATGTACCAAGAGGTTCGTGGTATGGATTGTTGGATGGAAAAATAAGAGAATCTCCAGATGGAAAGTGGTTTACAGAAAAGCATGATTATATATCACTTCCCTTATTAGTTCGCCCAAATTCTATTGTAATTTCTTCGGACCCTAAACATTACAACGAAAAACCAGATTATGCTTGAAATGAAAATTTCATGATCAATATATTCGCTGTTGATAGAAATGTCTCCGCAAAAATCCCTAATCACGATAAGCCAGGTGAATACAATGCGACTGTAAATGTTGAAGCAACGAAAATAAATTGAATGTTTCCGTTGAAGGCAAATTTAAAAAGCCGTATACGATTCGGATTTTAAATTCAAAAAATCAGGTAATCAAACCTGAAAGGGTGCTTCCCTAGTCGAAACCGATGAACATGGAAACAGGTTGATAACGGCAGAAAATGGACATGTTATCATCGAGATTAATTAGCTGCTTTTTAGTTAGATTTTTTTATAACTTCTATCATATCATTATTTTAAGCTTTATGTTCTTTCAAGATATATGATCTCATAAGAATATGTAATTTGATAAATATTATATTTTTAGGACAGTTCTACGTGCCTTATTTGGAAGTACGCAGCCATCTTATAATGCTTACATAACTAAAAAATCGTATTTAAAAATAATCAGTTAGAATTTTTCTATAGTTAAAAATATGCACTAAAGTTTTTTTTACTACCTAGCGCGATGTATCCGTGCAAGATAGACACAAAGCCAGAAAATTTTAAAGATATTTATGCCCATTTACCAAGAACGCTCATTAAAATGAAACCTGCTATTAACGAAACCAACGATATGCTAGTTTTTAAGAAAGTTGCGGTAGCCAAATAACCAAAAATCCAATCATGAGCCCACATTTCAATCAACCCAGTCCAAATGAGAATGCCAGCTGAAAATGAGTCTAATGTGCCCAACGCAATTATGGTGCTTGGGTCATTGCCGTTACATTTATTTAGAGTTCCAATACCTATAGCCATACCAAGTGGTGTAACAATTGAAAACACACCAGCCATTATTAACTTTTTTAATAATTTGGTGTCAGGGAGCTCAACAATTCTGGTACTCAAAGCAATTCCTTCGAACATTTGATGAAATAGAATGACGATGAATAGAGTGCTAAAGTACGAGTCACCTGCTACAACTAAAGTATACCGAGTAGAATAGAATGAAATACAATCCCAGCTTCCATTACAACACATGAGAACTCGTCATTAACTAGTATCAGGCCATAATGATTATGGGAACTTTTAGAACTAATCGTTTCCTCATTTACATCGCTAGCCTTTTCGAGGTTGCCATCCTGTGTTAATAGCTTTGAAGTTTTTTCCGTTCTCCACCCAATAAGCCTACTTCCCAAACATTCTATCAAGAATGTGAGAAATATACCTGCCATGGTAATTGATGTTGCTGTCGACTCATAGCCAAGGGTAATACAGGAGTTTCCCCACATCAAATCTGCGTGTGTCATAAGATGAACAAAAGCACAGTTGATATAATAAATAATACCTGTACGAAACTGATTAAGAATAGTGATGACAATTCCATCTAATTTAAATTTGAAGAAATTTATCAAGAAGATAGGTCCAAAACACCCAATTGCACTTGATGCTAGGATGACAAAAAGTAACCCAATTCTTAAAGGAATATTATAATCACGATCAACACTTTCACAAGTTTTGGCCGCAGCCCCATGTTCTGATTCACCTTCTGAGACACAATGTTCCACACCTGCGTGAAAATGACAATTTGCTCCACCAGAGGACGAAGATGAAGTCTATGAAGATCCCGAGTCTTTCAAAAATTTTACATCATCTCCTTCTGCGTCGAGACAAAAAGTATCTCCATTGTGCGAATGACAACCTGTGTAACTTGAAGAAGAATCTTCGGTTACACTTGGGGCAGGAACTATTGAACCTTCATTTCCTTCATCATCTATACAAAACTGTTCAGAACCGTGAAAATGACAACTGGTCAACGCTGTAGTTTGGGATGCACTAGAATAATCATTTGATGCCTCAGAAACCCTACTCCTCGTAACTATTATTTCTGTTTTATCTTCATTGAATATACTGGATTGACCTACTCTATAATCTCTAGTGGTTGTTACTGTAACAGTCCTTGCAAATGATAAGGCAACAAGGTTTATAAACAAAAATATACATCTTGAAAACATTAAGGTTAATTACAGTGAGAACAAGTTATTATACTTGCTGACATTGGAGATACTTAAATAATAGTGAGAGTAAGCAAAAAAATTACAAATGAAAATGTCAAGAGTATTGAATGAATACATTTAGCTTTCTAGAGTGTGTTTCTTAAGGTTATATTATTGTAATATTGGTGTGTTCTGTTTTTAACGAATATACTTGAAGAGAATGCCCAGAATAATGCAGAAACTACGAGGTGCAAAAAAAAAATTATTTCGATTATCGTTAAATTTATCAATGGATAGATCAATCAATTTCTTTTCAGTATTAATACTGTAGTATTGACTGCCAAGAGGTAAATCATAATGCAATAACTATTATTCATAGATCGAGAATCACTATTTCAAATCGTGATATTAGGGATATATAAATCAATAATAATTTACTCTATTTGAAGAAAATTTGAGACCCGATAATTGAAGGAATGAAGTTAACGCAAATACTTGTTTTTACTACAACTGCTACGCAACTCCGGCCTATAATTCAGCTAGCGAAGATGTGACAGTTACAAAATATGTCGATAGCGATTCCACGACCTATGATTGGTCGGCAGATTGGGTCAAATACTTCCCAATTTTCATAAGTCATGTAATGACATCCAGTTTAACCAATTGAGTAACGCCTTAGAAGAAACTCAAATTTTAGCAGCACATGATAGAGACCATACTGCAAGATTCGGTAACCTGTCTGAATTCTATCATAAATATTTTGGAAATGCACCTTCTGGAGAAGAAGTTGGTTAGTTTGAAAATATTGTTAACTCAGATAAAAGCAACGCATTGTTTCGTTGTGATGATATAGATAATAACTGTAAATTAGAAGGTTGGGCCGGTCACTGGAGGGGGGAAATGCCTCAAATGAGAATGCTATTTGTGATTTATTCGTATACATCTCGTCTTCACTTGTCTCAAATGTGCAGCCAAGGTTACACGGTCTCTAAGTCTAAGAATTCAATATTTTGGGCTGGTGATTTGTTACACAGGATCTGGCATACTGATAATATAGGTCAAGGTGTAGTGGGACATTATGCTGATACCTACGATGAATGTTTAGAATTGGCCAAAAAAATACTACTGAAGCTGTACGAAATTCTGCCACATTAAGATATTATGTTCTAGATGTCTATGCGTATGATATAGCAGTTCCTGGAAAGGGATGTACTGGTGATGAAACTAAAAGTTCAGACAACGTTAGCTCATCTACCACAGAGGCAAGTAAATCATCGTCTGAAGCTGAGGAGGGACCCGAATGCCATACTCATTCTAATGATGAAACTCATTGTGTTTAATAATAATTGAGTAAGTATCTACAATTACTTTTGTTTCCGTTGAAGTTATGGAACTTTATACGTATTTGGGTGGCGTAGAAAAAGCAAGACAAATTTTATTGTAATCGATCGTAGGTTTCGACCTCAGAGATTATAAGCCACCACGAACAATAGCTATAGGAAGACAAGGTTGAACGTTTATGAAAAGTAATCTTAATCATTCCAGTAAAATTGAAATATACATTGCACCTTACATTCACCATTTTGATCTGAACATTTCCAAACACTAGATAGATTAGCATAGCTTTCCTCGTAAGGATGAATATATTCTTGATTTGAACTATGTATTTCTTGTACTACACTAATAAAATATAAGCTCTTTCAATTAGCAGGAGCAATTCCTAGATCTTTGATATACTCGTCAACGGTAAGATGCTTATAACCAACGCCTAAACCTTTCGCAACTTGACCACCTAATTCTTCATCTATTAAGCCCCAAAATTGAGGTACTCTTTCCTTTACTCTAGGAACACTTATTTTCGAAGCATGACCAACAATAGCTTCTATGAAATCTCCTTTATCCTTTTTACTTATAATATTTTTATAAAGGTTCCGTGGCTGTTCGACATCTAGCTCACTAAACCCAGATATATAATCGTAAGATTTGAGCCAAATCTTCTCTTCATGTGATTTCTTATTACGTTCCTTCTGTAGTATTTCGTATTTATCAGTAGATTGCTTCGGAACAATACCTAAATATTTCTTCTCTTCAACAGATGGTAATCCATTTTTATTTAACTTTGCACCGTGCGAGATTGAATTAATAGGCAATACCGAACTCAAGTAATTAGGTCTGGATCCTTGATTATCAATAGATGCAAATCCATCTCTTTGGAAATTTCCTGCCAAAAATGGACAACCTGAATTATTATCAAAAGTTCTTGGCTTATTCACAGGCAATTGTTGATAGTTTGCTCCTAGTCTATGACGGTGCGTATCAGAATAAGAATACAACCTAGATTGTAAAACTGGATCATTCGAAGGCTCAATTCCGGGAACTAAATGAGCCGGTGAAAAAGCAATCTGTTCGATTTCATCATGGTAATTAACAGGATTCTTATCTAAAACTATGCGGCCAAATTTTCTTAATGGAAATTCTTTGTGAGGCCATGTCTTAGTTAAATCATTGATGGAATAACGGAACTCTTCGGCTTGCTTTGGTGTCATCGTTTGAATATAAAGAGAGTATGATGGATAGTTACCAGCAGCAATTCTGTCATATAAATCTTTTGTGTTGTGTTCTGGTGACAAGCCCGCCAACTCCTTTCCTTCTTTATCACTAAGGCCACCAAATCCAGCATCAGAAATGCAATGTATTTGAATATATGTAATTTCATCTTCACTGCTAATTAGTTTAAATGTATGACCCGAGTATCCGTTCATCTCTGCCCAACTTTTTGGAATACCTCTTTTACCAAACATGTAAGTTACTTGGTGTAAACATTCAGGATTATAGGTGTAATAATCCCAAGTGTGATATGGGTCAGATAACTGATTAAGGTTAGTGGAAGGATCTCTCTTCTGGGTGTGAATAAACTTTGAGAACTTTATTGGGTCTCTTATAAAAAAAACTGGTGTATTATTGAAAACCCAATCCATATTACCAATATCCGTTTTCAATTTGATTGCAAATCCCCTTGGGTCTCTTATGGTATCTGCTGTTCCCCTTTCACCCCCGACTGTAGAAAACCTAACGGAAACAGGGCACTTATAACCTGGAGTTTGTAATGGAGTGGCATAAGTTAGATCCGATAATGAATCGGTCAATTCAAAATATCCATGTGCACCACCTCCTTTGGCATGAACAACTCTTTCTGGAATCCTCTCGTGATCAAAATGAGAGATATCATCCATTAAATTAAAATCTTGTAGCAATAATGGTCCTCCTGGTCCTGCAGTTTGGGCACCATATGGATGATTGGGATAAGGAACTCCATTGGAAGTAGAGTACACCGCTGTGTCCTTTTCTGTTTTTTTAATATATTCTGAAACCATTTTTAATAAGTATTACTGTTCAAACTGTATTAACTATAAGACATATTTAATTGATATACACCCCTTTTTATATGTTTTATTGTAGCAAGGAAATTTAATAAAGCAATCTTGTGGCTTGCATGCGGTACACAACATATATTAGCCATATGTTGCTGATAGTTGCTGCATATTACCTAATTTACAGGCTACGAAGCATGTGAGCAAACGTTAAGAGCATGATATAATTACAACGATTGTTATTGGTTCGATTGCCATCCTAAATACTATATAGACTATTATTAGAGTGAGGAGTGGAAAATTACATTTATTGATAAACATTCAGGTCATCAACTCAGCTGGATTTAAGGCAACTAGAACTATAAATTGACATGATTAGGTTTTTGTAGTTAACTAATAGTATGTGTGCGTAAATTATACAATAATTTATCTTTAGTTTATAGCAATCGAGAGGGGAATTATGCTTATAAATTGCCATAATCTGATTTAAGCTTACAAGGTCCGCTATTCGGAACGAAGTCCGAACTGAATGACAGTGTCCAAAATCTTCCTATTTTTGCTTGCTTATCAAGCCAGCTTATCTAGTACATATGTTCCAATGATGTCATGCAACAGAGTTACTACATAATGCTACATTTATTATAATAAAAATTAATTATTGCTTACTAGTTAATTATGATCAACTAAATTATTCTATCAGGAGTAACGCAAAAATGGAATTTGATCGAAAGATACGAGTATCTTGAATGCACTAAGAAGGTAAAAAAAGGGAAATCAGACAATCACACCTATTAATAGTTAATGTAAATTATCCATTGAAAACTCAAAGAGAGAAAAGAATATCAGATTTGCTATAAATGCTCGAGACACCGTAGCCATAATACCTTTATACACTCCCCTATGAAATATTTGAAAATTGTCTAGTCTTGCTGGTAGGGGATTCAAACCGTTTTCGATTCTTATGACGTCGGACATAATTTTTTTTTGCGCTAGGGATTTTAATGTGTCTAAAGGAAATGCGATCAAACCTCCTAATACCCCTGCAATTCCTCCAGACACAAATATTGACGCTTTTAAGGAGAACTCTTCTATTGAATTCAATAACTGCTTTGCTAAATCGTATGTAGAATAATATATTCCACCTGATAAAGAATCCCTTGCAAAATGATACTTGAAACCTGAATAAAGACCCCCAAATCCCCTATATTTTACAGTCTTCTTTAATGTATTAGAAATAGAGATGCTTTGGTTTGAATCCTGTCTTTGAGAAGATGATGAACTATACGGAATATCCTTCTCTGCTAATTTTAATATTTGGGATTGAATTTTCAATGAATCAAAAGGACAAGTAAAAACTGAAATTATTCCAGCCGAAACAGCACCTGAAAGAAAACTAACCTGACCTTCGAGCATCACAGATTTTGTCTTCGCTAAGCAATGAACTGAATCATACAATACCGGCTTTATTTTAAGAAATAACAGTATAGTAAGCGATCTTGAAATCGCATTCGCAAATAAAGGAATCTTAAGTCCTCTAAAGAAACCATTCACGCCCTCAAATTTGTAAGTTCTTTTGATACAATCGCAATAACCTTCGAAATTATATTGTGATTGTATTCTGGTTTTAACAGCATCAATTGGGAACCCAATACTAGTACTTATAGCTAAAGATGCATACGCTAGAATAGTGGGTTTCCAGGGAAGTAGAATTTCTGGAAAAAGATGAATTTTCCCATTGTGGATTGCTTGTTTATCTTGTGATTCAGAAAGGTTTTCCTTCTGTAATGCGTCGTTGTTGTTGTTTATGATAGATGACATATAGCTTTCTTATTAATATAAAATCCATTGATTATCCTCAATCGAATATAAAACATGACAAGGTTAGAATATCATGATCGAGAAAAGGTGCAACATACATACTAGCTCATGGTGATTCATAGTCATAAACAAGGCTACATACAGGAATTTGTGTTTAAAATAGTATGTTGGCGCAAACTGCTTCTTCAACTATCATAAAATAAACAATTGAATAATCATATGAACAGTATTAGAAAAGATCATATCTACCAAATTTTAATTTAAAGATATGAAAGCATTATGATGCAATCTATTAAAACATTTCTCTATAAAATTATCAACATCATTCATAAGACAAAGATTTACCCTCGGTAAACTTATTTCTGGTTATTTTTAAATTTCCTCCGAAGAATATAGCGGTGTAATTATCTTCAACTTATGGCAGTAAAAGTAATGGGGTAAGTTCGGTTTACAATTTGATTTTTCGTTTTCAAGGTTTCTATACTTGGGGTTCCGGAGTAGTAAAACCTAGAAAACAAAACCTTAAATTAAACTCACATGCACTTGGAAAAAATTTAAACTGATGCTTGTTCCGCGAGTTCTTACAATTGTTCATGCTAGATTTACTATTGTACAATATGCATTGCACAATGTTTACTCGTTTTTACGATATTTAACTATTTGATACGTTTATTCAGACTCAAAATTTATTCAATTGTGTACATGTAATAGATAAAGATAACTCATTACAGAGACTTAAATAGGTTTTGTATTGAGCAACATCTGAATACCTTCCATAACAAATGGCTCATTTTTTATATCAAACTTTTAATAATTGAATTTCTAAGAGAGTGAATGAATGTTTCTTGAACGAAATTGTAGCCTTTGATTCACCATTTGAGCACACAAAATTCAAAGCAATACTGCTTTCCTCCACCATAACATTTTCTGGCTCGTCAAAAGTATTGACAGCATTCACATCCTCATGATAAACAATATGCTGATTAACATTAGGGTTAATGTTTTCTGGATCGGCAGAAATTGAAATCCTAGTTGTTGCGTCTTCTGTTAATGATCTATTAACTACTGCTATAATAACCTTTTTATCATCAATTGTTGCCGAACAATCGAGCATAGATATATTGGAATCAACGTCCTTAAGCCATTCGATATTCATATTACCTCCTCGTGTATCTCCCTTGTACAATGGGGTTGCAACATGTAGATTCAAGCTTTCACCTCTCATTTTCTGAGAGAACAAGCGAAGTGGATGATAAGTTGTCTGAAAAAAGATCCCATCCTGTTTAGTCATAATAGGGGCTATAACATTGACGCATTGAGCAATATTTGCCATTCCAATGTGTTCTGCCTGACGTATAAACAAGTTTAGCCATGAAGAAACAGCTAATGCGTCTCCCAAGGTATATTTCTCTTCACAGCCAATTTCACCCCCGGCTCTAACAGGATCCCAAACATTCCATTCATCAAAACAAATCTTTACTTTGTGTTGTTTAATTTTCAAATCTTCCGTAGCGGCAACACTATTCGAAATTGAGCTATAATTTGTAATTTTCGCCAAATCAAGAAGTTTTGCTGTAATTTGAATTCCAGTTTCAGCAGCTGCTGGCCCAGTAATATTCTTCATTTGGTCATTGCTATCACTAGTATACAAGTGTATAGAATGAAAATCGACATATTGAAATAGTTTTTGAGTTATTTCGTAGTCCCATTTTGAGAATCCAGTACACCCACAGCTCACTAGGACCACCGAAGGATCAAGGAGTTTAATTGCCTTTGCCCATTGTGCTGCCTTTTTACAGTAGTCTTCTTCATTCATTTGTCCAACTTGCCATGGGCCCCAAACCTCATTTCCTAAACCCCAGTATTTAACATTATATGGATCCTCACGACCATTACTTCTACGCAAATTGGCCCAGTATGTGTTCAGACTCGAATTACAATATTCTATCCAAGCCAATGCTTCATCAAGAGTTCCTGTTCCCATATTTAAACATAAATATGGTTCCATTTTCATCCATTCGCACCAGTGTAAAAACTCATCTGTACCAAACAAATTCAGTTCCTCATTCAACCATGCCAATTCTGGTCGTCTTGGTCTTGATTCCTGTGAGCCTATACCATCTTGCCAGTGATAAGAACTGACAAAATTGCCTCCCGGCCACCGAACTACTGGCATATCAAGGGCTTTTAATGCTTTTGCAACATCTTTTCTGTAACCTTCTTTTGTTATTAAGTCAGGATCGGGATTGTCATAATCAACAATTCCTCCATAGATGCATCTTCCTAAATGTTCGAGAAAGCCACTATAGATTTTTCGATCAATCGCACCCAAGCGGCGATTGGGATCAATTCGAATTTCTGATTGAAATAAGCTTTTAATTTCTTTAATTGTTTGAGCTGAATTGGACATGTTTAACACTTTCTAGTAGAAAAAAATATTTCTTTCTGAATTAGATATTCAGTACTTAATCACTTTCCCTTATACCCTGGCGGAAGAAATATCGGTTGCTAATATATACCGAAACCCACTTTTCTTATGCCGACAAGGCGAATACGGAAATACCCCGGACTGTTCTCTCTCCGCCAAAGTGACCTTAACAAAAATGCGAAATAGTATATAATCTCGTAGATAATTCATTTGATTGCAAAATGTAAGTATTCATCATGATTATCAGTCCTGTTTTATACCAATTTTTGGTTTGTTGCTTTGCGTCCGTAGGATCTTTTACCTACGGATATGATTTGGGTATAATTGCACAAGTTATTGCATCAGAGAGTTTCAAAGAGTATATGAACAGTCCAAATACTACAGTCACTGGTTTGATTGTTTCCCTCTTCACCGTCGGGGCGTTTGTAGGAGCTTTTTTAGCTGGCTTCTTAGAAAAATTGAGTCGTCGTCTGACTATTTTGCTTGCCACAGTATTCTTCCTTTTTGGTGGTTCGCTTCAATGCGGAGCAAAGAATTTTAGATTCTTGTTTGCTGGAAGATTTTTTTCTGGGGTTGGAGTTGGGTTGTATACCATGATTATTCCTTTATACCAGGCTGAATTAGTTCACCCTAAACATAGAGGAAGAGTCACAAGTCTCCAACAGTTCTTTTTGGGTATTGGCGCATTAGCAGCTGCATGGATAGGGTATGGATGTTACATGGGGTTTTCTGATAACAGACAATGGAGAGTGCCTCTTGGTATACAAATGGTCCCAGCTTTAATCTTGGGAGCTTTAATCTTGTTCTTCCCAGAACTGCCTAGATGGTTATTAGAGTATAACAAAGATGAAAAGGCGTTGAAGGTTTTGGGGCAACTATATGCTCACGGTGACAAAGAAGATCCATTCGTGAAGGAGGAATTCGCGAAAATTAAGGCAGCGATTGAATTTGATAAATTACATGGCCAAACGAGCTGGGCTAGCTTGTTTTTTATTCCTTCGAATTTGAGAAGAATCGTATTGTGCTGCGCAATTCAAGGCTCGGTCCAAATGACAGGGGTATCTGCAATCCAATATTACGCACCTACGATTTTTGCCCAAATAGGGTTATCGGCAGGTAAAACTCTTTTATACCAGGCAATTAATTCTATTATTGCTTTAATAGCACAGGCTTTATGTATTGCCACCGTCGATTATACGGGAAGAAGGTGGACCCTAATTGGTGCAAATATTGGATGTGGATGTATGTTCATCGTCTCTTGTATTCTTTTGGCACTTTACCCACCTTACAAAGGACCTCAACCACGTTCGTCCCAGATAGGATTTATTGGATCGACCTGGATTTGGAATTTTATTTTCAGTATTTATGTAGGCCCTTTACTGTGGGTTATACCTAGTGAGGTATTTAATACTGCAACACGTTCCAAAGGTGTATCTTTAGCAACAATGACCTGTTTTGCAATGAATACCATGATTGGCCAAGTAACACCATTAGCAATGGATACAATCCATTACCGATTCTATATTCTTTTCATAATCTGCAGTTTTACTAATTCTTTCTTTTTCTGGTGCTTTCTTCCTGAGACCAAGGGAATACCATTGGAATCAATGAACCAGTTGTTTGAAAATGCGCCATGGTTTGTTCCAGGAATTAATAGTAAAGACTATTATTCTGATATTGAACTTATGGTTGATGATCCTGAATTTAAACCGGAAATCGATGTACAACATCTTGAAAAGGGTAATGATGTCTCTATAGATGCTTCATCAGAATTAAAAGCTTGAGATGCCTATAAAATATTTTATCTATGACATTATATTTTTCCTGTTAACTAATAGCACAATTTCTTATGAATTCCTTAATTCCAAGGTTTGTAGCTTGTAGTTCTTTTAAACCCAGATCGTATTTTTAGGCTTTGAATCCTACAATTACTACAGGTTTACAACGCACAATTCAAATAATGTAGTAATTTAAATAACACTAAAGCTAATTGAATGAAGGAATCTTAAACGATACAGAACATTGAACTGGCAATATTTCTTGAATCATATACAGTGAGAGTGTTACCAATTAAGAACAAGTTCCACCTATGGCAGTCGATACCAAGGAATTCAATTTTGAGAATTGATATTCGTACTTAGGTTTAGAATATTCTTTATCGCTAATACTTTCAAAAAAAGGGTAACAGATAGACAGCTTATATATATCCTTGTAGCCGATATACGATTTTCAGCATGACTTATTGATAGCTTATTAGTTCTGCACAAGCATATAAGGGCCATAACATCCACTACGTCTCTGCATCAGCAGAACGTGAATATTGTTGCTGTCTTGCGATTTTTAGGTCTTTATTGAAAGCCCGCTGTTCAAACGCGAGAAGTATCATTGCAATCCCATTCGCTGTTATAGCCAATTTAATATGTGGTTCTTTAGCTACCAATAGACAAACGCTAATGGTAAGAACAAATAATATTGATATAGTAGTTAATGTCCGAACTATCATTGAGAAAGGATGAATAGTAAAAAAGATAATAAAATCATTATTATTTTGAGATTGTGGATGATATATAGTCGTGCAAACATAAAAAATAGTTCTAATGCGATGATTTTGATAACTGCTTCTAGCAATAATAAATCTTCAGCAACTAACTTTAATTATTTAACTCTAATTTTTTTGAAAATGACATTAGCTAAATAAATATTGATAAAAGTATAAATTTTATGATCTTCTAATTGTTATATAATTAGACTAAATATTATACCAACAGCTAATTGGAATGTTAGATATGACTAGTTAGCAGCATAAAAAATCCAGTACTTTAATTCTATAACATATGTACAATATTTAGTTCGTCAAATTGACAGCTTTATTATCCAGTAATATACTTTCAAAAACAACCCAGATATTCTACTCGTGAATTTTGTGATAGGGTGGATAAAAATATCTTCCGTCGCTAATTTTGAGACTAATGGTGTTTTTTCCTAACTATTTTTGATGCGGTTATATCGTTACTCTTGAAACAAAATTCTGAATTTCCTTATGAGATGTATTGCAGGATCTAATAAAAGCTAGATGGATATACTTGAACTTGAATATTAAGAAGCCAGTGGCGAGAACTTTTTTTAAAGAGGTATTTAGTGGCTTTTTTGCTCTAAACTTTGCATGGAATGATGGTCCAAAATTATCCTAGAATGGATGTTCTTTATGTATATTCCCTGAGATTTTAAAGAAAACAATGGATCTGTCGCTATAAGGGCAGAAGATCTCCTTGTACACACATATAGTTCGTGGATTAGTACTTTTAAACTTTGAATGGAATTTGAAAGATCTTATCCAATGAATTTGAATGGATTACATTTAAATCAAAAAACTAGGAAGGTTATCTTTAATAATTATTGGGTTACGCTATTTATAATGAACACTTAGATTTCTAGAAGTACACAATTCTAAAATTCCTTATGCATATACTTAGTGAAATACTAATTGTTTATAATTATATAAAGTATCTAAAATTTTCTTTGTTAATGACGGCTCTATTTTGATACTTTTCGACATGTTGGTCTTTATTTGAAAAATTAGCAAGTAAAGCTTCCATATGTGATTCATCTTTAATCTTCCCAACAACAACAATAGCATTATGTTTTTTCGCTGGTATTTCTTCTGTATAATTTTCTTCACCATTTTTATTAGTTAATGATGGATATTTCTGCTCCAATCTGCGGTTGCTCCAAATATACTGAAAAGTTATGCAAGATATTACCACCAAAGAGAATATACTTACAATAGATAAAGCTAGAAATGCATTACGATACTTTGGAGCATCATTGGTTCTCAATACTTGTCCAGCACAAATTCCCGCCATATTGGCAGCCATAACAAGCAACGCCATGGCTATACTGCGATGCTTAGGCTTTGAAACATTTATACTTATCCAGGAACAATTCAAGACGTGACCAATTGCACCACTTGTCACTAGACATGTTAAAAGAGCAAACTTTAAATTATTTCTATCTGAATTTGAAATAGAAAACAAGGCTATTGTAAAAACTGCTTGCCAAACCGTCATAAAACCGATTGGTATAAACTTGATATGAATATAATTGCTTAGTAAAGTCATGAGTATCAACATTACTGTCGAACACCAACTACCGATTGAACTCATCGCATTGGCTGCGACATTCGAATAACCTAAACTTTCAACAATTGATGGCACGTAAGTCGACAAAGCCTGAATATTTTGCATGAATGCGAATGTGAAAATAAAATGAATCCAAATACGCCACTGCAGTAAAGCATCTTTTAGGTCAGTTAATGTAATATTTTCAGAGCTTGATATTTTCTCTGGATCATCTAACAACACTTTCCCCCTAATAATTTTTGATTCCTTTTCAGTAAACATCCTGAAGCCTTTCCAAAATGGTCTTGGGTCTTTAGGAGAATTAGGAATTAATAAAGCAAAAATTAAGCCGTAACCAAGTCCAATGACACCTTCAATAATAAAAATCCATTGCCAACCCAGTAAACCATATGATCCTGCCACATTTTTTATTATACCAGCTGCAATCAAAGACCCAGTTGCTGACGCGCATAGATTACCTACAAAATAGGTAGTATAACGAAGCGACAACTGATCTTTAGTATACCACGTACTAATATAGTATAAACCACCGGGAATATAACCTGATTCTAACATACCCATAAAAAAACGAGTAACCAAAAAAGTCCTGTAATCAGTTATACATGATTGTAACGTTGCACAAAGGGACCATATAATTATCTGAAAACTCAACCATCTACTTGGTCCGAACTTTTGCAACAATATATTACTTGGAATTTCAAAAACAACTATACCGATATTGAATAGGGCTGTTCCCACATTTATCTTATTGTTGTCTAAACCCACATCTTCTCTCAAAGTAGAAGTCAAGGCATTAGATATATTTCCTCTATCAACTTGCAAAATGAAGAATGCGAAAAAAAGCAAAGGCATCAAAAAAAAATCTACTTTCCTGTTAACTTTCATTTCTTCAGTATCACTCCAATCCTTTATTATAATTTCTGAGTCCCCATTATCTGCATTAATTATAGTTGTAGTGTCAATTGTATCATTATTTACAAGAGAGATAATTGAAGATGTCGATGTCGAATGTTCATTAAGGAATGTACTTGTTTTCTCTGTGTGTTTTGATGCCATTTTCACTAACTAGGTGTTGCGCTAATCATATCTAATTTTACAACCAAAGAAATTCATCGCTTTAAATATTACTATCTCAATTTTATTTTTTAATATTGGAGGTACAACTCCCCAATAAAAGCTATCTAATGAAGACAACTGGATCCACAGTTCGTAAACTTGATCGTTTTGATTGCGAAAAAACTATCATGAGCCACAACTCCCCAATAAAAGCTATCTAATGAATACAACTGGATCCACAGTTCGTAAACTTGATCGTTTTGATTGCGAAAAACTATAAAAGCCACATTTTTCAAAATCGATTTTATATTTTGAGAAAAAACTAGACTTTTTATAGGTTCAGGAACCCTAAGCTTCGAAATTTCGCAATTAAACTTGAGAAAAGTACTCCGATCATGCTTCTTCTGGAGCCACATTTTTGAAATCAGTTTTCAACCTCCCGCAGATTAAACTTTCTATAGATGCTGAAATTCTAATTTTAATGAATTCGTAATAACTTTAAATTGGTGCGGTACAGTAATTTGGTTTTACCTTTTTGTACAATTTAAACAAGTCAAATGGAAATTCTTTTGATCAAATTCTAATATAAAAAATTGCATTAAAGATATTCATCCTACCGGTAAAAATGAAAATAAGCTTTATAAGTCTTAAATTGAAGTATTATATAATCTAAACAAATCTCTTTTTTTTCCCTTTTCTCAGCCAATTCTTGCCATCTTTGAGCCTCCATCTGCCACCACTTCGTTTCCATTCTGGCAGAATTAAGGTTTTGTTCAAGCTCCTTCACCTTTCTATCGAGTATTTCAACTTCCTTTTGTCTTCTTTCTCGGTACCGTCTCGCAGCTATAGTATTGCGTTCCCGTTTTATATCACATGTACCCAGCCGCAAACTCTTGGTGGAGCTGCATCCCTTCCGTTTCTCGAGACGTTTTCTTACTCCATCGATGTCGTCAATACTACTTGAATTGTTGGACCGATGAGACTGTCTCGAGAGAATTTCGTTAGATTGGTATACCCATATTAATTCTTTCTGCGATCCAATGCTATTCAATTCAGGTCCGTCATTCAATATTGATGAGGAAGATGACGATAACAATATATTGTCACATGGAAACATATTATTTTGAATTCATTATGTAGCAATGCTTTTTCTAGGTTTAGTTCTGTGTAATCAGGCTTGTCCCCTTCCTTGAAAATAACCTCAGGTGGCCAGTCGTGGTTCGATGAAGACTCAATTGACAATTCACTGGGCAATTTAGGTGTATAAGTTTGATTTTGTATATCTTCAGTACAACCGAGGGCAGACCCAAAGAATGAAGGACATTCTTGGGAAGCATGCAGCGACAAATCCGTTATCTCCCATGATAAGTCTGAAATAGAAGTGTTCTAAGATGTATAAGCCGTAAATACTACAAGTATCGGCGTTTAGATACTTTTTGAAGAAAAAATAGCTGCTGAAAACAAGTTCCGATTTTGACCTACAAGTGCGGGTTATAATTTTCATATGCTTATTTTTTCCTATATCAAAAAATCGCGAATTATGGCAATATGTAAATGTAAGTTGAGAATACTGGTATTTTTGAGATGACAACTTAGAATATTCTGTCGTTTTGTTGGGTCGACTCTACAAGCATTTCTTTTTTTGCAACTATTTATCTATAAAAAAGAGCAGATCCGGACTGATGATAACTACTGTTCTTGCTTATACTTCCAGTATATGAAAATCTATGTACATAGTTTTTTTAAATAACCAACGAATAGGCTACAGACGAGTTTTTAATAGAGCAATTGATATACATAAATTGAGAACACAAAGACTTGAGGGTACAGAAATTCACATAGGTGGGGAAGGCGATAAAGATGAAATACTTATTATTATTCATAACGACAATGTCAGTGTTGACGACGTTTATCGCTGGGCTAGACGTGGATAACCGTCTATTTAACTTAATGGACAGCATTTAACCTAATGGACAGCATTTCATCAAAGTATGGTATAGACATAAATGGTTGGGATGATGTACCAGGTAGCAACGGAACTATGGTCCGAACAACTCTTCCGAATGATGTGAGAAGTGCCATCATGACGGAAGTCAACGACTTGCAAAATAGTAGTCAAAGTCGGAGGTCTATGTCAGAAACAGATTTTGTCGTATGGGCAGGTATAGCAGAGAGCGTAGTACGCGCATTTAAGGGTACACTGGCCTGGAAATGTCATGAGAACTTGGATGAGGCTGAACAATTTTATGCTTACACCTCCGAATATGCGTGCACTGCATGTTATGCTGACGATAACTGTGATGCTTATGAATACATTGGATATGATCAGTGGCATGATGAAGAACTGCAAACCATAACAGTAGGGATATACAGCTCTGTCAGAGTTAAATGTGTACCCAACTCTAATGGGGCTCCATCACATAAAGAGTGTCCTGGATGGACCCTGCATGACGAGCTTTAATTGAAAAGGGTGTGTATAACGAGTAAGAATACTCCCAATTTTAAGTAAATCGTCAAGTCTATAGTTGTATGTTATTTCTACAATATGTGAATGTATGAAATTACAGCGCGGCATTTGTTAAGAGACTATACTCTGGATGTATGGCGATAAGAAATCGCGGGTCACAAAAAGGTTCAATGTGGGTCAAAAAAATTTCTTATTCAATTTAATTTGTTTCCCATTCTTCTTCTCTTGAAGTAGATGGGGGTATGGTATGTTTACTATAATTGTTCCTATAGCACTTATTCCCGCAACAACCAATCTTCTTATTATGAAAGTAAAGCTTCAAGGATCGGAATTGTACAAGAAAAATCAGAAATAGAGGGAATATATGTATTGAAGGAAAAAAACAGTCTAATAAAAGGGCTAAGCATTTTAAGAGAAATTGACATATTAGGTTTGCTTTTCTTAGGGACATCATTGGCTATGTAGTTTTTGCGCAGATCTCGGTGGAACACCTTACATACGTTTACATAGTCGACACAGAAATGGGAAGCTTATAATTAAATCCCGATCAAAGTATTGACAATCACTAATAATTTTACGATGAAAAACGCTTGGTTAATCCAAAAATATTTAAATAGTTTGAATTTATACTTAGGATTTGATGAATTATTGTATATATGCTTTCAGGTATCCATTATCCGTGTTATCCCTTTGTAATGATATATTCCTTTACATATAACAGCTTTGTGCTAATCTCATCAAAGTCTTCTATACAGGAAGTATTTCTATTTTCAAGATATTTTCTATTATTAAGTCTAAATTGTCTGAAAATTCATGCCTAGCCAGTTTTCCCGAAGATCTAGATGGGTCTCTAGGACGAACGTTGAAAAATGGATCCAGCTCTTCAAGTCCTTTTATCTCGGTGTTTCTGGCCACATTAAACGTGTTCATCAATCTGGCCATTGCATCAGCTGCGTCACCATCACTTCTATAAGAAAATCCTGCTATAGCCGACCTCAAAGTAATACCATCCTCTACAGTTTCTGGATCATTAATGATGTAGTAATTTAGGATCAATTCCCCAACCTCTATTTCATACTTTTACTTCAAAAAATAATGATCTTTCAAACAGGTCCCGTAATGATTCATAATCTCAGATGATATTCGATTGAACATTCTCGAACTGATATATTTCAACAAGTACCGTTTAGCAAATTTATCAGAAAATGGATTGACATTATTTCTATTATGTATGACAAGGACAAACCAAAAGTCAGTAATAAAGAACTAGGGTTTTATACTTGGCCACATCACAAATGCACTGGAAGTGGTAGGTTTAAAGCACTTAGGTTACCCCGAATCTGGTTGCTTTACAAAGAAAGTTTATCTGATGGATGTTAGGTCATTTGATCAAAATCCATAAGTCAATTATTAATATATTATATATGTATTTTTTGTGATAGTTGTCATATATATGAAATCAATCTTATACTTCATAAATTAATAATTATATTGCCAATCTAATAATCGGAATCTATATTACAAATTGAATTCTGCTAGATTACAGAATGAAGAGGCTGTGAGCTTTCAATCGGAGTATGTTCCGTTTGTAGTAATTAGAGATCATAACAAGCATATTATTCAACCACCTAATTTCTCTTCACATTCCATTTCAAAGTATTTTAGAACAAGAATCTCATAGAAATTTTTATCAACAGATGAAACGGATAAGTTTACCTAGAGTGATCTATTTAATCCGTTCTCGTCACTTGCAGAAATGAATTCTCGCCAATGAAATTTCCAGTAGTAAATGAACGCTATTATAACGCGCGTTTCTTTGAAAAACTACATTCTGAACATATGGCGCTAAGAATTTCGCGGGTGGTAAAAAAGTTCAACATGGGTAAAAAAAAAGTTCAATGTGGCCCATAGGTTTAATAATGTAGGATATACTTGAAAATTGAGAATATACGTAGAGAAAAAGCGATTTTACCATATCACATAATAATTAGGTGGTATAGTCAAAAATTAAGTTTTGTAGAATTGTAAGTAGCCCATCTGTCAGATTATTTACAAAAGTACAGGGATATCTGACAGACGGAGAAAAATCATAAAGTCTCCCATTTGTATTGAAACTTCGGCATTAAACTATTTATTGCATTTTCTTACTAAATACAGAATACTATAGTCACATGTGGAATTTTCACAATGTTCTAAATGTTGCGATTTATAGTTCAGTCCCGGCAGCCGCACGCATATTAAGCTGGTAAAATATGGGTGTGCATATAACAAGGTCCACAATCCTCTCGACTAACCTCCAAACGTGCATACAAGTCTCAGCTTCATCGAGAAAAGTTGACGTGGTGTCGCTGTACACAGCCAACTATATGCCTAATCTAGCATGTATGTACAATAAATCCCACATAAATATCGCACCCTCCAAAACGGGATTTCGTTATTGGAAATTCATTTGACGCCTTTACAGTTTGAATATTTCGTACATCTACCTGTTTAAATTCTTATAAAAAGGATCCGCGATTATCGTGCCTCGGAACGAACATATCGCTGTTACAAATGAAAAAAAAAAAAAAAAAAAACGTAGTATTACATATATATCATATATAAGCTATAATAATTTCGGCACACTATCTAAATTTATCTCGAAAAAAATAAAATAATTTCGCTCGACCGATTGAAAGTTGTCGCAGTAAAATTCAAAAAAATGGTGGCCCACAACATAATGTGTTCGCACCATCCATAATATATTTGTCGTATCAGACCTGTTATAATTTCGTTCCTATGTCTATGTAATGACGTCTCTTGTTGTCGTACTTGTCGCATATGGATCATAAAGGTGATTTCTCTAAACAGATAGAGAATTTGTTGTTTGAGTGTTGAATACTGTGCATAATATGTTCCAAAGGAACAGAATTTGCAGCCTCCGTGATTCTAGAGGTCAAGGTTTCCTTATCTAAAAGCTTCTCTCTCTTAAGCTTACTTTTAAGGAGATACCAAAACTGCTCTATCGGGTTAAGCTTGGGAGAAAAGGGTGGTAAATACAACACCTATACCCTCTAGCTGCTACAATTCTTTTTAGAGTAGGATGTTTATGAATTGGTGCATTACCCATAACTAAATAAGAGTTTTTCATAACGGGGTGAAGATCAAAAGAATTCATGACATCAAGCAAGAATTGCTTGTAGTGGCCGGTTACAGTTCCTCGTTGTATTGGTTCAGCTCTACCTTCGACAACCTTTCTTCTCTTTGATTGAATTGGAGCCTTGGGTTTTATTAAGCTCAATTGAACTATCCCATGATAGCATATCGCTCCCAAAATAGTACGATTTTCTACTCTAGTCGAGGGTGTTTGGACAATAGGAGTCTTCCACTTTGGTGCCCAGCCTCCCGAGCGCTTCATATTGATGTTAAAACCTGCTTCGTCAATAAAGACACAATTCGATAGATAGTCTACGTCTGATTCCAAAACACCGGACACAAATTCGAATCTTCGTTGAATCTTTGCAACAGAATTTCTTTCTACAGAGTCTTTTCTAGCTGAAACACCTGGTTTATCAATCCAAGCTGAGAAGAACATCTCCCGATCCAGGGATTTATAACTTCGGTACCTTCTAATGACTTTATCTTCTTTTAAGTCCTCGTCACTCAGCAGGGACTCCCCGTGTTCATCTGATATTACTGGTTTAGAATTCTGTTTTGAACAGCTACGCTCTAACTGACGATAATGTGCTAAGTCGGTTAAAGATTCGAGAGGTAAACAATCATTTGTGTCAAATTCGTCGATCACTGGTTCCCCATTTTCGTCGATCATGTTATTGTCGCCATCATCATATATAAATTTTAAAGCCATATTTACGTAACTAAAAATGCAATTGAGGTCTAGACAGTGTAGAGTTCAGAATCAGAGTATGAATTTGTTGAAAAAGGGATATATGGAAAATCATTTGTCGTTCTCAAAATTTTATCCCGCGCTGTGGCAAGAATTGAATTTCTTCAGTGGACGACTTTAGTTTTCCTCTAAGACGACAAAGGTTCTCATGGAGCTGCATAGTATTCCGTTTTGAGAAATATGAGTCATTATTGCTCACTTACATTTAAAATAGAATTTACGCCGTCATAAAGCATAAACGCGTAAATTTGGGAACTCAGAAGTATTTTTGGTTCACATAACGATTCGAACGATGTCAGTATCTCTTCCAGTAATTAAGTTCATCATCACAGTACCCAACGAAAGGAACTTCGACTTAGTACTTAGAAATACTGCTTCCTTTTTATACCAAATTTTCACTTCCATCTTTTTGACAAATCTAGAAAGCTTTGCCATAGTGATTTTTAATTACTCATAAAATTCTTCAATCTATCATAGTTAGTCATAAGTGCAAAAATGGAAATGCTCCATAAATTTGAATGCTATAGGGAATAGTAGTTTTAGATAAGATCTAGTAACACATTCAACTGCAAGGAATTATGTTTTTTTGCATTTTGATACGACTATCTTCTACAATTATCAATTCGAATATGATGTGTCTGACATTGCCTGTACATCAATAGTTGTTAAATAAATCATCTGCATCACTTATTCGAAGAGTCAAAATTTCAAAGTATCAAAACAATTATACGAAGTATTATATGCCAATTATGCTTTAAGAAAGAACATAAGCTCGCTGTATTATAGTAGAAGATAATGAAAATATCATTTATCGAAATGCACTGAACTATGTTTACTAGTTAGTAAATTTCTTACACTGTAACTAGTAAGACAATTTTCAAATGAGTATAGTTCTGTTGTAAGATTAGATGCTCATAAGAATTAAGTGTACAGTATTTAACCGTCCCATATGACGCACGAAAAAAGATAACCGTACAGATACATAAACTAGATCATTGTAGGTCAACTATTTTCACAGACAGTATCTCTCTCTGTTGACTATAGATGGTAAAGTTGGTGACATGTCAATGAGATCCTTAAGCTCACAACCCATGAAAATCTCACAATAGCTTGATTATGGATGAATTTAGATAAACTATTTGAATAAAGAAAATCCGTGACTATGAATCCCACAAGAGCTCTAACTGAAGTCAGCTTTCCTACTATGTTTTTATTAGCTATGGGACATCTAAAAACAGCCAGATCCATATCTTCTGACTATATCTATGATGGGATGATACCAAAACCCATAGCAGACACTCTATTTTCACACATACCAGTCGGAACCTTAGCAAATTTCACAAGATTTTGTAGTCTCCTTGGCATCAATATCTTAAGAGGAATTGCTTTTAAAACTTCGATAATATGTAGTCACTATCAATGTCTTCGAAAGTCACATTCTTTTCTTTCCGATTTTATTTCAATATGATGCAACATCTATATCTTTTCTAAAGTAGCCACTTAGGTATAGGTTGTAATAAATATCTTGAAATTAACTTAACTTAACATCATTCATATTTTCTAGTTTCTTAAAGTTAGAACATAAATCGTATAGAAAAATACCTTTGTCTATAATCGTCTTGAGAAATGAGGTAAATTCGTTTCATGTGCGATTCTTGATACCTTTCTTCACTTATTTCTCTGTACTGATTGGATTTTACAGACATATTTAAATAAACAGTTATTAGTTTGTTTTACAGTTAATTAAAATTGATAATCTATCTACTAGTATAGTAATCGATGTACTTCACAGAACTCGCAGAACAAAGATTCAAGCTCACTTTTAAAAGATGCAGCTTTCAGTTCAAAAGAACCTTTAGCAGAATCAACCTTGTCCCAAAACTTGTCTTCAACTGCAGCAACACGCAGAATGACTGCTTTTTCGGCAGAGATAATTTTCAGCTTTCCTGCATTTTCAGCAGATGACACTGCCAGTTCAGCAGATTGCTTAAGGGATGCAGCCTTCAGCTCCAAAGATGACTCAATCGAGGAGAGTTCCAGAGAAGTAGCCCCTTTAGCGGAAGCAATAGCCAGTTGAACAGCAGATTCGAGCTCCTCGGCTTTCAGTTGCAAGTCTTCTTGAACACAAGCAATGTCATCATCTTCATCTTGTTCCGCATTTACTATAGCTTGTTGAGCAGCAGCCTCAAGAGAGGCGGCTTCCAGTTGTGCGGCAGCGACTATGGATGAAAACTTCAGCAGTGCAACCAGTTCAACTGAGCTAGCAGCATTTCCAGCAGCACTTTCAGCAGATGATACACCATTTGAAAGAGCATTTTTTACCGATTGTAAAGCGGACGCCTTAAGAGCAGCTGCCTTCAGTTCTAAGGCAGCTTCAATACTGGCAAGGTTTCTTGGGGCGACAGCGTCAGGGGCCTTGGTGGCTTCAATTGGGGCTGCAACCACAATTGCCATCAAGTACGTGTAACAAATGGCGTTGGTAATTTTCATTTTTTCTTATTGCTATATAATATTTGCTTTCGAGTCCAAGAGCATGTAGGCTATTTCTTGGTATTTATACAAGCAACTATGTAATACCTAAAAGCATGTGCTCTTAGTTAATAATATTAAATGAACAATTACGGTGTGAAATTATCTTTAATTTGACAGACACACTCATTCTCCAATAAATATTTTTTAATTGGCAGGTCGACTTAAGGAAATGATTATTGAAAATTATGAGTAGAATAAAATCGATCCGAAAATTAATTTCCTGATACAGTAATTGGCATCAATTTTATTAAGGAAGATAATTAATTCGTATTGTTCGCGACGTATTTACTCGAATTACTGAGACAGACAAAGGAGACATATTATAAAATAAGCATTTCAATTAGAACTAAGGGTTTTAATGATAAAAAAAGTTCTTTCTAAGAAATATTTCATGCTTCAATTAAATCAGAGTTTATTTTCCTCTAAGGAGTATAATTAGTGCAGCTTTAAGAAAATGGAAATGAGAGTTAAAATTAGTTACAAATTAAATTTTACGTTAGATAAAAGTTTTAAGGTGACTTCATCATCGAGTTCAAGATCCTATATAATAGAAGAATTTTTGAACTAAAATTTATACTAATTCTTAACTATCTGCCGAATTGTTAGTTTTGAGCTGAGCGTCTTCTCGAAAATCCCTAATTTTTAAAAGCAGGCTTATTTATCGACAATTTTTTACCCCGTACTTATGTGCATGTGAAGAGATCTATGATTATGCCCACAATCGTACGACTTTTTATCCACCTGATGAAATTTCAGTAAACTTAATTATTATCTTTAGAGTTCTCTAAAATGGAATCAATTTCATTGCTTTTGATTATTGCTTGCCGTTTCCTTTGAATCCGCTTCAAATGAGTATAATTAATCATCTACATCACCATATTTTTAAAAATCTATACAAATGTAATTTCAGAATCCGCATTTACACAAAATTAAAATGGTAGTATAAGAAAATCATGTGGATTTAATAAGTCGTTAGCACTTCGATTATTTGTTTTGCTATGACATTTGTATATGAGTCTGAACAAGGATGCCATTCCCATAGATACTATTTTTTTTCCAGCTAGGTAACTGCTATAAAATTATCGGAGTTCCCAACTATGACAGCTGTAGCACTACAAATTAGAACCAGCTAAGTCAATGAACTCTAAAAGGACAAAAAAAACATCATTCTCACTTTGACTATATCACTTAAATATGCGAATTTTGGAATCATTCTTTAAATCAAATTATTTGATAAGATTTCTGAGATAATCGCGAATACCATTTTCCAGGCTTTTTGTGAAAAGCCAGTTTCCGAATTCGGATTATCGATTATCTTTCAAATTATACTAAAGATTGAGATAAACATGAAGTTACATAAAATATCTACTAGGATCATCAAATTAGTGTATGCAATTAACCAAGTTTTGAGCTATCCGGTGACAGAAGAATCAGTTGCCATTTCAAATGGTCAGAATCCGCTCAATCTAAATGTGGCGCCTAATGCTGAGGATGGGGCTAGAGTGGCTAGAACATTAGTGTCTAGAGAATCTCTTGTCAATATCAATACTTTCACGACGGTTAAGCATGGAGCAGAATATGCACAATTGCCTGTTTCATCGATGGAATACTATGCAGATTGTGATGGTAACGGAGATCCTTATTGGCTTGTGGTAGATATTGGATCAACTTTCCAAAATATTCAAAAAGGGTCTGATTACACCTTTACTATAAGAGTAGGTGACCATCCTTTAGGCGAAGATGTAGATACATCTTATCCTGGTGGTATCAAACAATCACCTGCTGGCTCTCCTAGAATTAATTTGAGAGGAACGTTGGAAAATATAACTTTTGAAAATCCAATTGATCAACTTAAACTTGAGGCTTGCTTCTTGAAGAGACACCCAGACGCAAAGGCTTGGCTCCCACGGAATAAAATTGGTGCCCATAAATCGCATTGGACAAAGCTTGTTGTTAATGAGGTTTATATGATTGGCGGATTTGGTAATTTAGCATATATTGGCACAATTGAAAGCAACATTTACCATAATGCAGAATTGCTCTAATTAAATACTTTAGCCTTTTAAATTGTTCTAAGAATTGGACTTTTATTTTTCATATTTTTAAAATAACATGCATGAGAATATAACTAAATGCGAACATAATACTAAAGTTCATAAATTCTCAGAACAGAACGAATGATAAGTCTATAGCATTTATACAGTTGAAAGTCATACCCGTCAACGTGAATTGTCAAGCGTATTTTATATGTAATATTTTTGTACTATCTTGAAACACAGATCTTTCTTGCCCAAATCTGCTTTTACAATGAATAACTAATTGTTCAATTGCATATATAAGATCCTAAATTATAGATGAGTTCACACGAAAGCGTAGAGAATTGGTAAGAGCAAAACATTTTCGTCTCAAATGTTGTACCACTTTCAATTTTAATGAAAAAAAAAAAAAACAAAAACATCCTTTTATTTAATAATTCATGGCATATTCCTTTAGAACTATAATTGAATAGGAGAAACTTTTAGTTTTATTTTTTTTTTGAGCCAGCAGAGTCAAGTAGCATACTTTGATACAAGACAAGGTTTGCTGCTACTTGAAGAATCATTGAAAGGCATTTATTTTGCGTTCAGATAGTACCTATTACTAAAGAAATAAAATCATCCCCACAGGGTTTAACAGCTTCAAGTCTCCATCCAGCAGCTTCATATAGTTTTTTGAACTCATTTTCTGTTCTTTGACGCCCGCAACACATGAGCATCATTTGAATATCCAATACTTTGGAAAGACTTGGCACATTTGGTTTCAGAATTACTGCTTCACAGGCAATAAATTTAGCACCAGGATTTGCAGCGTCCTTTGCCAGTTTTAATATTTCTATGCACTGATCATCTGGCCAGTCATGAAGAATATGCTTTGCAAAGTAGACATCAGCAGGGATGGCCTTCTGAAACATGTCAACCTCTTCGAAGGAAAGATTTTCCAGCAATGTCGCATATTTACCATTAGTTTTAACATCATTAATAACCGTGGCTGTGTCACTAACTATGCCTTTCACACCAGGATTGGCTACCGACCTTAAAACCACATCGAGAAAATACCCACTGCTGCCCCCAATGTCACAAATAATATCAGTCTTGTCCAAATAATTTCCTTCTTTCAAAACGTTGACTATACCATCAATTTCCTTGTAGGAAATAGAATCCATGGCATCTCCAAAAATCGTAGCATATTTTGGATTCTCGTCCATATAATCAAAAATTGGTTTTCCAAATTCAATTTCAAAAGCAGTTTTTCTGGGGCCTTCCCTAACGAATTCTGGAAGGTGTTTCCAACAAACAAGGTGTTCTAAACTTTCTTCGAATAAAAAGAGACCCCTTAGCGACATTGGGTGATCTTTACGCAAGATTGAACCGTCCTCATTAAGTATGAACTTGTGGTCTTGGTTTTCTTCTACTAAGCCTATAAATGATAGTGCTCGAAGAAGTCTATAAAGGGTATCTGTATGTACATTAATCTCTTGGGACACTTCCTCGGCCAGTTTTGGTTCTGTCGAGGAAAATTGCTCAAATACTTCCAAATAAACACCTGCATACGTTATTCGAGAAAACCATTTCCCCATAACTAGTTTAAATACACCTGGAACACCTAGTCCTGTCATCGCGGCTTAATTTAATGATTAAAATGCTAATCGAGGGAAAAGGAAGATAACCGCTATTTATATTCGAGGTATTCCCCAAGTTTTTCTTACGTTTTAGCGAGATAGGTAAACGTAGCATTGTCCTAAGAAACTGACATACATTATAACAAAGGGTTCGCACTTATATTGCTATAACCATTCTAGCATATAAATAAACATCGCGCTGGACAAAAACAGGGTCTGGAAGCTAATGCTCAATGCACGTATTTAGCATTACACAAAAACATTGTTCAACTAAAAAGATTGAAATGCTTGAATTGCAATTCAGTATAGGAATTATCATATCGCTTAATTACTTAGAAGAATTAAAATATCCAGCAATATAATTTTAGGAACAAAACAATGAATAACACAATCTTAAGTTTACGTCTTTAAAACAGAATTTATGAAGTTAATTATTAAACATTATAAAAACGAAAAAAATCCTTAAAAATCTACTCAATTGAAAAAATTGAAGTATGGAATAATGAATGTATTAGAATTCTTCTAATCTCAATCCAAAATATCCATCCGGAGCCGTAGTCGGATCCAATAAACTAACTTGTCCCATACCTCCATCTGTACCGGCATATGACACAGAGTTTCCCCACCAGTTTATGTCTTTCTCATGATATTGAACTGCAAAGAAGATAATAATTCCACCGAATGCAACTCCAGCATCAAGTGAAGATGATAGAATATAATTATATTTCTCCCACCATGCACTAAATCTTTTCTTAATATAATGATTGAAGGCAAAACACACGTAAAGGCCAGGAAGAAAATAACTTAAATTGTATGGTGCGTAATTGAAAAACCCACCAATAATAACTGCTGGTTGAAACCAGCGGGTTTGTTTATAAAAGTAATGTCTAACCGCGAGACATAGTAAAGCAAGTAAAAAACCAATAAGGAAACAGTATGGTAAGATTGGATATAATTTATTAAATATTCTTTTTGGACCAATAACACCCCAAAATACTGAAGAGGAATAATAGGAAACCTCACTAGGACAAGTGAAATTATTTGGCTGTTCATCAGTACATATTCCATCAATATTCGAGATTTCCCAATTTATTACGAGCAATGATACAATTATTTGGAAAATTGTTCCCAATAATTGACCACGAAAAACAGCTCTTGGTGGAACTTTTGCATAATGTGCCATTTTTTGATCATAAACATACTGTTGAGCTTGACCTGTAATATTGTAACCCAAGGCTTTCAAAAACATTAAAGCATCACCGTTTCCTGGTAAGGCATAACCTACAATCAACTCAACGAGAACCTCAAGGGTAAAATAATATCCTGTGACAGCATAAATAACGCATAATGGAATAACAAACACTGCGTTGATAGCAATGACTAAAAAGATACCCCAAACAGGTGTATTAGCAGGATAAACTTCAACACATACAATTGCAAAGACGAGAGCGACTAACATGATCACTAAAAAACACCAATCAGGAACTTCTTTATAACGAGACATCATCCGAGAATGTGGATCTTTGAACCGTGTATAGTTTGATGATCTGAAATCGGTAATCAGATCTTTCAATGACTTCATTGAGTTCCATATGCCTTTACGTTCAGTGAAGAAGACGTATGGAATCATGAAAGTATATAATGCACAATTAGCACCATAAACCACCAAATTAGCAGCTGATAAGTATGGTGGACCGTACTTTTTATACTTATCTTCGTCAAGTCTCCCATTCTTAAGCACACTTTGAACTTCATAAGTTTCACCCGTATTGGTATAAATATTATTATCATTGATTGGAAGATAAGCGGTCCATTTGTAGTTGCTATAATAAAGGCCAATAATCACAAAAAAGCCAATAAACATTCCTATCATCATATTTAGATATGTGTAAAATGGAAAAGCCAATGGAAGCCAATAACCTATAATATTCCAATCAAAACTTGAAATTGGATTCAATCCAAGTCCTTGAATAGAACCAGTGACAGTCGCTAGATTGAAGTTCTCTGGTTTGATCCAAGTCATCCAGTTAAAATATGACAATGCTTGAAATAAATAATCAGGAACCCACATGTACAAAAATGAACAAGCAAACACGATGAAGAAAAATTTGTAACGGGTGATTGTCCAACCATTAATACTTTCTTTCTTCTCCTTCTTCAATAAGGCTCGATTAAGAGCAAGCGTTGGTAGAATTGTTGGCCAAACAGCACGAACTGGATAAATGACAATCTTCCGAAGGATACCTGCAAACCCGAAACCAAATAATTGTGTGCAAAGAGAAAGCAAAATTTGATAGCCAGCTGTAACCCATGTATTGCCATAGAAAACATTTAGCTTTTCAACATAGAAGTTGTAGCCCACATACATACCGCCGATTGCGATATCAAACATAACAGTAGCAAACATCTGTTCTTTATAAGTCCAAGGACCAGGATTGAGAGAATGTCTAGTTCCAAACAAGGTAAATCCCCAATCTGGTAAAATATATTGGAGAGCTATACCGCTTGGATACATTAACATCTGACAAACTGAAGCAGATAAAGATATAGCAGGCTGTCTACGAGAAAAGAGTTCATTAACCCCAGTGCCAACAACACACCACACAAATCCTAAAATATAAGCACGTATAGTCTCGCAGGGGATATTTGGATCATCTATCGGTGATGAAATTGCTCGAACTTCTGGATATGGTGAATGATATTCATTTAAAGCTGCGTACATCTTGACATTGAAAACCCAATCATTATAGCTCATATTTAGGTCATCATTGTAACCTTTCACAATTTTTCTTATATGCTCAAAATCATGATATGGGAAATTAGGATCATCATCATGGTCTTTGAGACACTGCTCTAAGATCTCAGTAGCTTTTGATAGAGGGAGCTCATCAGTTTTTTGACAAAGATACTCTATTTCAGGAATTTTAGAATCTTCAGTTAGAACGTCACCGTGACCCAATTTTTCATAAAGTTTTTGTTGATATTCTTCTTGAAGAGCATGAGACTCATCTTTTGAATTAATTTGAATGGAGTCGCTTTTACTATCAAGCTCTTTTTCCGACATTTGAGATTAGAGAATAGAAATTTAGAAATTTAACAAGAATGATTAGACAACCATATTTAAATGAAAAAATGATATTCAATTAGGGTTTATTTTAATGCTGTGCCGATTTCGATAAAATTCTTTTCAATTGTAGCTCCGATCGCATAATGGGAAATAAATGATTAGCCACTAACAATAGCGAAGACTGCCTTTGTTTTTAATTGTAGCTCGACCGCATATTGGGAAATAAATGATTAGCCACTAACAATAGGGAAGATTTGTACATATGCGCTATTCCGTTAGACGATCCGGTCTGTGACATAAAAGTGTTGCATCATATTTTATACTTTAAATTCGGTATAGGAATTAGCCCTATTATCTAAAATTGGATCTTGAGAAGGTATATATCGTTTGTATCTTGTTGATTCTTTATTATTGAGATATAACTTAATTAATCCGAACAACATTTCGTTTATTAGTTCCATTGGAGTGTCAAAGTTGTCAATTAGACGATGATGTATAAGACGCCAAGAAAGTTTCTTGACCACAATAGATAGACTTGTCAAAATAAAACAGACGAGCTACTACAGATGGTGTGATTTGGAGTGATCACTCGAATATTTTGAGGCTGAAAATAAGCCTACGGATTGAGAACTTATTCCATGGATTTATTACTACTATTTCTCTTAGTGGCTTAACTTCCTTTCAAATTTTCAATACCATATTTGAATCCTCTTGAGAATTGAATAGTCTACTGATCCAATAAATTTAAACTGTTTTCTTGGAAATAATCATTATATTTATATGTCTTGTCGTCTGAGTTAATGTCATGTATTGTAGCTGTTAGATTTCAATTTTGCATAAATTAGGTTTTGGTCACATTGTATCAGTTTTCAAAAAAAGCAAAATATTTTCGTATTGATATATGCACCTTATTATGCAAATTTTCTACTTGCCAAATGGAGATAGACCGAAGTAATTGTCACTATATCATTATTATTATTATTATTATTATTATTATTGTTGTTAGTGAACATTTAGTTCTTGCAATGACACTCTATTTTCAAATTGTGGAAGTGAAACATGTTACTCTGAGTTGGTAAAAAAAAAGAATTCAATCCAAACATCTCTTAATCTAAGTTTAGTTTCAATGATTAGCCGTGGAAGTGCAAAAAACAATCTGAATATTTTTTTGAAATATGCATAATCTGATAAATGCCTTTCGAGGTAATTATTATGTAATCAATATGGGGATTATCTGCATCTATTTCGACAGTGAAAAAATTTATATACTTTTTTCTTTCTAAATAATCATTAAGTTGCGTTGTATGTAATGGTACAATGCTAATAAATACGCTTACGAAAGTGATACGAGTTTTCCTATAGTTCTGTAAGCTCCTATATGCTATTTCTTCATATCTTGTACATAGTCTTAAAACCAGTCTTTTACCTTCATAAATTTTTCTTTTTTTTTGACTTGTATATTTCCATGCCAAGTTTTTTTTACCTCAGTAGATATTTCTCCCATGGGAAATAAATTCAATTTGTCAGTATGTTACAAAGATTCTACTTTTAATTTAATCCTGTATTTGACTTACAGGTATCATGTGTTGTATCTCTTCTTACCAAGAAAATTAAGTGCGGAAATGTTAGATTTAGTTAAGATACGAGCATATCAGATTAATCTTGTCTCTTACGAATCGGTCTTTGCATAACTTAACAATTTTCACTGATGGTGAAAATTAAATTTTGGAAATGCAATGCAATATAAATAAGTATGAAATCATTATACTTTGGTTGGGGTTAAAATTAATAATTTCTTGAATCTTGCCAATATGGGTGAAGATAACAATAAAGAAATCTCTTACATCGGTAAAGGCGAAGAAAACTCAATACAAAATGACGAAGGTAGAGAGCTAAAAGAAGCTGTCCAATAAGAGAAGCTGTCCAGTGTTGAAACTGGGGATAAACCCCATATCCCACCAATGAGAGGTATCCAGCTTATAAAGAATGTCAAAGCAGCAATGGATGATTCAAAAAAAAGGTAAGATTGTGAAAGCAATTTACGGTACCTCTATTCTTATTTATGCTTGGGTAACTTCTTTAGATTCTTCCACTACTTACAGTTTGCAAGCCTTAGCCACATCTTCTTTTGGAGATCATTCAAGTTTGGCTACTATAAATATTGCTAATGGAACATAGGTGCAGTAAGTAACCCAATATTAGCAAAATTTTCAGATTGATTTCAAGAACTTTTATTTACATCTTTTCTGTTTTCTTTTACACTATTGGCTAATATTATTGCTTTTTCGAGTCAAACTGCTGCCACCTTCATTGTTGGATTGGGGTTGGCCACTGTGGGTAAAACAGGTGTGAATTTTGTAAATTCCCTTATAGTTATAGATTTTACACCTTTGAAATGGATAGGATATGTCTCATCAATTTTAGCAACACCCTTCATAATTAATTGTTGGTTCGCAGGTTTTATTGTTGGTGATGTACAGGTAGCCAACTGGAAATGGGGTTATGGGATGTCTGTTATAATTATTCCTGTTGTTTTGTTTCCAGCTATAGTAGTTATGACTTGTTTTGATAAAAGGATCACCCTTTCTGATGGATTTTCAACCGGTAAGGCCAACACAAAGAAAGAGAAATTTCACAATATTGTCTCAATTTTCAAGCAAGGTTTAATAGAGGTGGATGCATTTGGTTTATTGTTATTAGGTTTCGTGTTTGCGTTACAATTACTATCATTTTCTCTTGCTGGATCAGCTGATAACAGTTGGAAAAACCCTAGTTTGATTGCCATGATGATTGTAGGAGGCTTGTTGATAATAGCATTTTTCATATACGAAATGTACTACGCACCATACCAGCAATGCCAAAAAAATATTGAATGTAACACTGGTAGTGTGTATTATTATAGACTTTTTCTATTATTTTGCTGGGTATATTGGGTTACTTTACTTTTCATCCTACGTGTTCGCTGTCAAAGATTGGAGTTATACAAACCGGACCTATTTCACCAATACACTTACCCTTGTTTTATTTATATTCGGTGTTTTTGCAGGTGTTTTATTCAGAGTTACACATAGATATAAAATTTGGCAGTTGTTAGGACTTGGAATGAGGATTATTTCTTATGGAATATTAATACAAGGTAGAGGTTCCACTATAGTAACTGGTGCATTGATGCTCAGCCTATCTTAGCTGGTGTAGGCGGTGGTCTTTCTGTTGTTGCCTCTGGTGTTGCTTTACAAGCATCTGTCGAGCATTCTCAGGTTGCATTAGCTATTGCGATGTTGAATCTTTGGACTAGTATGGGTGTGCAATTGGAGAAGCAGTTACTGGTGCTATATGAAATGCCAAAATGCCCGGTAGTTTAAGAAGACACTTATCGTCTTCTGTTACGCATGCACAAGTCGCAGAATTTTTTGGACATATTACATTTCTTCGTCAACATTCTATTGAAGTGAAATCAGACGAGGCGGGATTGCTGTTTATCAAGAAGTAAACTATTATTTCTTTTGCACTGCCTTGGGATTGTCTTTTGTTCCATTTATTTGTGCATTCTTCTAGACCAATTTTTTTTCTTAATGATAAGCAAAATGCTGTTGAACAGGATATAAATGATGAAAAAAATGTAACAAAAGACACACCAAAAGCTGGAAAGATAAACTCGCAAGACTTTTCTGATGTCTTCAGTGGTAAGAGATTCAAATGATCTTTAGTATGTATATTATGACTCATTCATCCAGAAAATACAATCTTTTATAAGAGACAATCCATTCTATTACACTTTTGTAGATTAATATGGAATTGATAGATCAACTTTGATATCATCATGTGTTCTTAGTTAGAAGATTACAGATTACTCTTTCAGAACATGTAATGGGGTATCACTTGTAAATCTTTTAGAGATTATAGGTATAACTATTTCCGAACCTCTTCAATTTACTAATGAGACAGTTTATAAATTAGAATTATCACAAAATATAATAGTAGATGGTTATATTTGATAATGAATTTACATTCATAGATTTTCGAATACTCTACGAAATCTTACTCTTGCGAATACTTGCTTTGATGGAGAAAAACACTGAAAAAATAACTTACATGCTTGTATGTGAATAATAGAAAAAAAAGTACATAAAAAATTGAATGTCTTTCTATACGCTCCAACAAAAGTTGCGTATAGTTGACCTGCATTGAATTTTAATTTATCTTAAAAATCACCTGAAAGAAAGGTTTTGTTAGATCGAATTGATGAGTGCTTAAGTTCTCATGATGTGGAACGACAAGCCAAAGGTTTTAGAGAGGTGCATAATGCCAGGCAATCAAATCACTTTCGTGCATCGTCTTCTTACACTGTGTCCTATGTGATGCAAATAAAATACATTATGGACGGAACATTTTAAGAATCAATCAAAGGAAATCCATCAATTACTATTATTACAATTGTATCTAGAATCATAATGGGCCTTATTATTTCGTCAAGTTTTACAATCAAAAAATATTACAAGTTTCTTTTACTCTTTTACTATAGAACAGCTGCTATGTTTTATGTGGTGTTATTCAAGTCTTTTCAGCTTTATTAGAAAATTTCTCACTTTATGAGGCAAGATCAACTGTTGAAAAGCATAAAACATATGCCTTCTACCATCCCTCTGCTGACACGTTTGCCTCCATCATAACTGAATTTCCCCTTAAGATCATTTCGTCTATTATATTTAACTTGATTATCTATTTTATGGTGAATTTATGAAGAGAACCGGAGAATTTTTTCTTTTTCTTATTGATTAATTTCACTGCCACCTAAGTATGTCTCACATAGTTAGAAGTATTGGTTTTTTGAGTAAATCATTATTTCAAGCTATGACGCCGGCGTCAATTATTTTGCTTGCCATGCCAATGTTCACAGGATTTGTTATACCAGTACCTTACATGTTTGAATGGAGTCGATGTCTCAATTATATTGATCCATTAGGTTACGCTTTCGAATCACTAGTTGCCAATGAATTTCGCAACAGAGAATTTCAATGTTCACAAGTAGTTCCATCAGCTCCAGGATACTCACATCAGGTAATTGAATTAGGTGTCTGTACTTGGTTCCCAACCTGGCTCTATGGTAGTAAATGGTGATAATTATATGAACATATCATTTTCATACTATTCAATTCATAAGTGGAGGAACTGGGGAATTCTTATAGCTTTCACGGTATTTTTCTTGTTTGTTTACATATTAATTTGTGAATACAATAAGAGCAAAAATGAGAAATATTGGTGTTTCACAAAAAATGCAGTTAAAAGAAAGAGACGAGGTGATATTGAAAAGGGAAGATTGAAAAATTAAGCTCTGACTATCAATGAAAAAAATTTAGTTGAGGCTGATAAAATGACAAATATGTTGCCTCGACACGTGATAAATTTCATAGCGTCATTTATCTTATAAAGTCAAAATTAAGTCTGAATCTAGCCTTATACTGAACGATATTGACGGATGGGTTACATCTGGGCAAGTTACCGCATTAATGGGTGCATCAGGTGCAGATAAGACCACTTTATTAAACGCTTTATCAGATTGATTAACATCAGGAGTTATTACTTCAGGAAGTCGTATGGTCAATGGCAATAAATTAGATGCTTCTTTCCAAAGGTCAATAGGCTAGGTTCAACAACAGGATTTACATCTACGGACAACTACACTTCGAGAAACATTGAAATTTTCAGCATACTTGAGACAATCAGAATATATACCGAAAGCGGAAAAGGACGCATACGTCTTGTATATCATCAAATTATTGGAGATGGAAAAATTCACTGACGCAGTAGTTGGTATTACTGGAGAAGGACTTAACGTAGAGTAACGTAAGGGATTATCTATTGGAGTTGAATTGGTTGCAAATCCCCAGTTTTTAGTATTCCTTGATGAGCGAACTTCAGGTTTGGATTCACAAACGGCTTGGTCTATATGTAAGTCGATACGTAAATTGGCCGATCATGGACAAGCCATTTTGTGTACAATACATCAACCGTCTGCAATTTTAGTACAAGAATTTGATAATTATTATTTTACATATAGAGGGACAGGCAGTCTATTTCGGGGACTTGGGGGAAAACTGTAGGACTTTAATCAATTACTTTGAAAAATATGGTGCCCGCAAGTACCCATCAAAAGCTAATCCGGCTGAATGGATGTTAGAGGCTTGGAGCAGCACTTAGGAGCCATGCAACTCTAGATTATTATGATGTGTGGAAGACATCTACTGAATATAAGGAAGTCAATAATGAGTTGGATAAAATGGGGTATGAATTAATAAACAGTCCCAAGGAAAAATCAAGAGAAAGTGAAATCATATGCTGTGCCTTTATGGTATCAATATGAACAAGTAACAGAGAGGTTATTCCAACAGTATTGGAGAACACCTTCGTATATTTATTTAAAGGTGTCGTTATCGATTCTAAATCATCTTTTTAATGGTTTTGTATTTTTTAAGGTAAAAAAACGATACAAGGACTACAAAATCAAATGTTTTCGGTATTATTCTTCATTATTTACAACACGTTATGCAACAATACTTACCTCATTATATATCTCAAAGAAATTTGTACAAATCAAGAGAGAGACCTTCAAAAACATTCTCATGTTTGTTTGTATTACTGCTCAAATTACAATCGAAATCCCGTGGCAAATTTTATGTGGAACACTTGCTTTTTTATGTTGGGATTTGTCAGTTAGATTCTACAAGAATGCTGAACCCACCGCTAGCGTTGCCGAAAGGGGAGCTTTAATGTGGATAATTATCGTGTTGTTTTTCATTTTTACGTCAACGATGGCACAATTATGTGTATTCAATGAGATTGCTGATACTGCTGCAAATTTGTCAAGTATGCTGTTTGTAATTTCCTTATTATTTTGTAGGTTTTGGTATCATCTGATGACATGCTACGACTTTGGATTTTCATGTACAGATGGAGTCCATTCTCTTATTTTGTAAATTCTATTCTTTTTGTTGGGCTTGCAAATTCTGAAGTTGTAGTAAAGTAGAATTATTGAAACTCAAGTCCTTCAAAGGTCAGACATGTGGTGATTGCATGGCAGATTATATACTGAATTCGGGATTTAATTAATAGCAACTCTAAAGAGACTTGCGAATTTTTTCCAATGTCATCAACAAATATATTTTTGCGTCTGAAGGGAATATACTATGAGAAAAAAGCCAAAATATCGGTGTTTTTGTTCTTTTCATCGCAATAAACATTTTAGGAGCTATATTTTTTTATTGGCTTGCTACAGTTCCAAAAAGAATAGACAAGTAAACCATAAATAGAATACAAAAGAAATAGATAAACTTTGATACAGATATTTTCAATCTCATCGGTGTAATATAGGTGACTTAGATGTTAAAAGATAATTTAGCTTGTATCAAAAATTAATATTTTCACTGACAACAAATCTTAGCTCATGACATTATTCTAATACATAATTTCTGTCTCATGCTTTACTGTTTTAGATTATCTTTATGAATTGGTTAACTTTGGTTAGGAAACATGGTCTTTTTCTTGTCCTATTTGTTCCAGGTGGCTTCTTCAGCTTTAATTCCAGTTTTAATTTCATCAAAACATTATTTTATCGTTCAATCTACTTCTCATATTGTAATACTGAATTTGATCTAAATTTTTTCATGTCACCTGAGTTGCAAGGGTATATATTAGACCTAAAACATATAATATATAGTTAAATATGGATTTTGCATACCTCATATTAGCCTTAGTACGTGAATGAAAGAAAGCCTGTAGTACATAGGTTCAACAGAAGGAAAGAATAGATAAAACAAAACATTTTTGTATAAATTTTGGCTCTTTCCAGCTCGTAGAGTTTGTTGTATGTTGCTTCATAAAGGAGACCAGTTCAATAAAAACACTATTTGAAACGAAAATACATCTTTGTTTTAAATTAAAAAGCTTATAAAAATAGAATTTAGGAGAAATATTAGTATTCGTTAACTATTCACTAGGTGGTTCATGATAAAAATTGTTCTTAATTTATTTTTAATGAATAATCATTATTGTTCTCTCTTTTGGAAAAAAGGTAATTTTTTACCTCAGAAATATATTGAAGCCAAAGCATTTATTTTATCCGTCAGTAAGTGTTTTAATTTTGGCCTTCATTGAATCATTTTTATTCTTATGCTAATTTTTAATTCCTTCCATACGGTGTCGAATTTAAATCGCCACCTTTATATATGGGTTTTAATTCTCAGAAGAGATATCTGATAACAACAATCTAAAGAAATAAATACAAATAACTGAGGGAAATGATTCGTACATCTCGTCTCTTAAATTTATATCGGATTTAAACTCTGGGTATCGTACACTGATACCTATATTAGAAAACTTTTTGGAGTCAGTAACATAGTTGTTCTTTTTTAAAGCTGATTTCTTTTATAAGGCTACAGACGGAAATTTTCAATTTTCAATTTTCAATTTTTAGTGGAACATGCTAATTCTATTCAAAAATTTATAATAAGTTTTAAAATATTTATAATCCTCAGATCAAATCATTAGTAAGAATATTTTGTTTATTAATCAAAAATAGACTACGTCCCAGTTAACACATGATTAAATTGATATTATGCACATCTCTATCAACTATTTATAAAAAAGTAGCATACTGAAAATAGGGATTGTGACCGAAAGATGAAGTAAATGCTGTTTTCCTAATGACCATATATTTTTAGTTTATTCTGTTACAAGCGTAGTCACGTGCTAGTAACTCCTATCAAGCGGACTTCTTAAGATATTTTCTTGTCCCCTGCATAGTGCGGCTCGTATCAGTAATCCATAAATGAAGTATTCCTTGTAAGATGATCTAAAAGCAGCATACACTTCACTAGACCTCTATTGGACTTATTTTTAGTCAGATTGATATATTGTTGGAAATCATTATCAATCAACAGTTGTATTATTTTTAGTAACCTTCGAAATATAAAAGGTAAGAATTTGTTGGAAGAATATGAATTATCTTATCTTTCGCAATACAATTAAATATGATTTTCAACATCGGTTTATTAGTTTTAGCAAACGTCTTATTAGCTGAAGGAGCAGAGATTTTCTCTTATCATGAACAAAATTGTGGAGGTGATCTGTCGGGAAATATCCAGCTTGACGAAAATACATGTTATGGAATGACTGGAGGTAACCAACAGAGTTATTCTGTGTCGAATGAATCTGATGATTATACAGTTTATGTTTGGTACGGTAACATGCAATGCACTGATGCATGGAGTGAATCTTTCAATCACAATGACTGTCGTAATTTAGATAATGATGAATTCTCGGTTTTGGTTTCGAGAGGAGATGTCAAAAGTTCGTTCGCGAAGCCCCAAAAACATGTGAAGATTGACAATTTCTTTTAGGTTTGCTGGCTACTAGGGAAACCTATCTTAAAGAAATAAAAAAAGAAACATATATATATAAATGATATGAACAGTATTTAAATAAATTTTATGAGTCTTCTTCGGAAATCTGTAGCATTAAATTTGGTTATTAGCATTGAAAAAATGTTTCATTTGCAAAATGTATTCACGATATTTATAAGTCTAAGCTGCGACTAGAAGATCCAGAACATCTTGAGACATTTTACTTGATATTCGACCTTCTTTTGGAGCCTTCAATGAAACACATTGCGACAACATCAAAATGACTATTAGAAGAGCATATCTACAAAAATATAAAATGTTGTAATACTTTCAGAAATACATGTTAAAATCAAGTTCAAATTTCTTTTTGTGTTTATAAATTTTTCCAAAAACTTATCAACAAAATCTGGAATATCATCACCTTCAGGGTTATTATGCTCACCAGGTTCTATCGCATTCTGACCGTCACCTAGGTAGTAATTCTTCTGAAAGATATAAATAAAATTCCTAAAGCTGGTGCAAATAGGTAGTAAACAGTATCAGCGTATGCTTCTATTGCAGCACTTCTGACTGGGCTACCCATCGGATATTTCCGCAATAGTTTCAATTTTCGAAAGAGAGCTTGTAATTGATTATCAGTTATGTTACTTGGCATATATTTCCTCGAATTTGCTGGTGTTTTGCTATTCCAAATAACAGCTGCAATTTCAATTCCAATTGCACTTCCAATACTAGAAAATAGAACAAGGTTTGTGATTGCTATGGTCATATTTTGATGGGAAACTGCTGCTTGCATTTCAGTACTGAGCTATAAACACTTAAACCTCCACGCAAACCGGATAAAATCTGTGACATAACTAAAGTTCCTGTATTTGTGGTAGAATCTGTGGTACTGACTAACAATCCCGCGCCCATAATTTCAATAGATATTCCAATTATCTGCAAATGGTTATAACAGCGAGTAAGTCTTAGTATTAAACCTGAAACAAGACCAAAAAGACACTTTGATACTACAAAAGATTGAGTATAATAAGTCCAATCCCTTTTATTCCAATCTTTGTAGATCAAAACAGAGGATGAAAGACAAGTTTTGCGCATAGTTGATGACATGAAATAAAAGATGTTGAAAATTACTTCTGTAATCACAGTTCTGTTGAAATTTTCCTTATGAATACATGGATATGGTGCAAAATATATGTCAAATAAAACAAAAATTATTAATAGCACTCCTAGAACAATAAACACTGCTATAATACTAGGATTTTTCAACCATCATCTGCTGTACGATATAAAGACATTAGTAAAAGAATAAGTGCCAAAGTCGCCAAAAAAAGCAAACCTAGTACGTCAATTCTTTTAAAAAACGAGCCCTTTCATTATACTACTTTTTTCCTTAGATACATTTATTCCCTGTATTTCCGATTTTTTCCAGTAAAATTCCAATCTTGGAAACTTTTCTTTGATAATAAAAGAGACTAGTTATTGCGGGGATGCGTGCTATAGGAACAATTATAGTAAACATACCATAACCCCACCTCCAGTTACTAGTTGCTATTTCATTTACTATTAGACCTACAAACCATGGATTAATAATATTAGGGAGTATACGATGCCGAGACCAAAGCAACACCATTTTAGTGGAGTAAGATCACCAATAATAAACGTATTAGTCAGATCCAAAATCGACCTTTCTAGATCACCAAAAACAACCCCACTATATGAGGGAATTGTGGGCCCAGCTGGAATAATTATGTATCCTATTACGTACAAAAGTAACGCAACAAAATAAGTAATTGGTTTGGTAGTTACATCAGCAAATTTTGCGTAACACAATTGATCAACCGCACAATTGATCAACAGCGCAATTGATCAACCACACTTACAATGCTACTTGCGATACCTAATGTGGAGATCAAAGTATGATGACCATAATCTGAAGTCTCATAGGCTTCATAATTTGAGGTTGTCTGATTATCTAGAGAAAGTGACCACGAGAGAAGCCAAATGGAAATAACAATAATCCACATTGCCTTGCTTCTTAGTCCCTCTTCTTTCATCAAGTCTTGGACTGCAGAAATAAGAAGAACCCCTCTCGACTTCTTGGTAAACATGTTATCAGGGTCTGGAATGAGTGTTTTTGATTGGTTTTTGAATTCATCTCATCTAGGTTCAGTTTAAATGAATCCGTATTGACTCTGTTCATATTCAGCATATTAAAAGGGACACTTTCTCATTGCAATTATACTTTCGTTAAGGTTTACTCAGAACTACTGCTTTTTATATATAAATTTTAACAAAATCATTTCATTAATTTGTTGGAGTAAAACTTATTATTATGCTTAAAAAATATATCCTGCCAAGATTAAACTGATAATGTTCATCAATGTTTCCTTCTCGTATTATATAATACGAGGAATTATTGATGCATTATCAATCTAATAATCCACGGCCATATTTTCTTTCGCATGCATTTATTTCTCATATTTTTGAAGATCGTACGCATATAGCAAGATTGACTACTTAAGGTACTACTTAACTGTCAATTCGAATTAATTTTTAATTTCACTGTACACCAAACAACTTCCTTTTCACTTTCTTTGAAACTTTATATCTTATATTCAAAATTTAAGTACTTACTAGCGTGATTGACAATAGGGAATATGGCGAGCAGAAGCACAAAACTACAGATAACTTCTGAAAATTTTTTCATTTGCCGAGCTAATTACTATCAAATTCAAATCTAAGAAATTAGGCTGAGTGTCCGTTTTAAGTATGAAATATTAAATTTGAAGCCTTGCATTTAAAGAAGAAAATCAAATTATTCGTAGGAGTCTGTTAAGTGCCGATTATTCAGTAATCATCTGGTGAAATTTTTCAACTATTCCGATTTCGGTTATACAGTGATTCAGCTTATGTTTATTTTTCTTTGAATTATTGAATAAACTAAATTAGCAAAAAAATCTAACGAGACCGATATTCGTCTTGTATTTGGAGTATCTATCTTGAACTGTTGTCGATGTAACTTCTTCCGGCAACTTGGTGTCCTAGTCTTATATGTGAACCTGCGTGTAAATTCTGTAAAATAAACCCAAAACTAATCCCTAACATTCATTTCCAGTCCTTTAACTAAATTACTTACACCTGCCTTATGAACTTCAGAATAAAAATATTGGTAAGTAACGAAGATGAAGTTTTAAAATGTGTTTATTTTGAATACTATTCAAATGTTACCAAATTTAAAAAAATGAGCTCTTAGAAATTATTAAAGCCCCTTTTACAGGTCATCTCGTTAGTATTTATGTCTTATTTTTTATCGCAATTCTTCTCCCTTTAATTTCAGAGATTTAACTCTCTTCATAAGTGTCTGTCACCTAAACCGAAGCGAAATGCATTCATTTCATTCACAATGTACTATTGTACTAATTTTAATGAATGCTGTTCTTCTTCTCTACGTCATTGGAAATAAGTTTTATCTAAATATAAATATTTCAATTCCAGATACACCATTTTCAGATGAAAATTATATTATTGACCCGGCATTAGTACACGAAAGATTTCCAGTTGATCTTGCAAATGCTTCCTCGATATTTAATACAGTCCAATCGGCCTTGAAACAAAAAGATTCAAATATTCATCCTGCTGGTGTATCGTTCATTCCTGCTTATGTTCCACCGAATACAAGACTTTACCATGCAAGAGGAGACCCAAATCTTCCAGAGCTGTTTGAGTGGATTGCTTTCAATTACGAGTTCAGTTATTCATTTAGTGGTTTTCAACGGCGAATTGAGGGACAGGAATTTGATCATCGGAATAATAAAGGCTACCTTTTTACACTCAGAACAAAAAAACCTCTCAACAAGGTAATATTCCTTGACGGGGCATCAGCAGCTAAAATAGCACCCTTCATGGACCAACAGATTATATTATCTCAAATCGAAAACATATCAGATCCCGACAATGAAAGAATTGCAGCTGAAAGGATTTGCAATTGGGGAAAATCATTCGGTTTACAGGGGTTTATTAGATTGGAGATTGGATATGAAATGGTTTTATGTGATTTTCATGATAATATCGAAGTTATATCCAATATTTCCCTAATTGCAACAAATGATTTGATTAATTTCCCTGCAGAAGAACTGAAATATGTTTCACAGCCACATATGCCACATCATTCACCAGAGATTCCGTCACCGCCGAATTATAATTCTCCTTCCTATAATAGATCATTATTGTTGAATCATTTACAGACAGTTTCTGGGTTTGAATGGGTTCGATCAGGTAGTTATCAAGATTCTGGAGAAGATAGAATTTTGCTTGATTTTGCAAACATGGTTACCCCCTTAAACAAAACGTTCATTGATCCTGATAGCTACAGACGGAACATTAGTTACATATCTCAAACTTTAAAAAATGGAATTGTTGAGGACTTGGAAACAATCTATAAATTTCCTACTGATCCGTTTCGTAAAACTAATTGGCCTACAGTAACTAATTTAATTACTCAAAAGTTTGGACCAATGCTTGTAAATTTGAACTCTTCATTATATCATAAGGATCCGAAGTTCGTTAGTGATAATATCCAACTACTCACCTATAACTTTATTAGACGATACATAAATGAAGGTATGAATTATACTGAACCAAATATGCAAGATGCGTACAACAGTTGTGTCTTAGATTATGTTTGGCATACGTTCCCTTTGCAAGGATCTGACTTTTTAATTTACTCTTCTATATTCAAAGTACATTCAATGATCGTTAGTTTAATATTTGACCTTTTTCATATTTCAAAAGAATTTACCTACCAGCAATATGTTAATAATATGCAAAGCACGTTTGAGTTGAACCCTTTTCGAGAGAGAATCTCTAATTTGATGAAACTTTTAAATTGGTCATACTTTTATCAATGTTCAAATAAATGTGATCCTGATGAATTCTGTTATACTCCAACATGGGGTCCATCTCCTTTTGGATGGGGACAACAAAGGAATCCCGAATTTTTTGATTATTATGGACAAACATATAAAATTAAACATGAATTAAAATGTATCAATTATAAAGATTTCATGAAAAATATTCCTCCACTCAACTGAAATATTCCGCTGATTTGAACCATATAGACAAAATATCCCTATGTTTTCTGTAAACAGCATACTTATAAGGTTATTTAATATAATGAGTTATAATTTATCTTACAAGATTTGGTCATTATTTTATGGAATATCAATGCCTTATTACTCAGTAGACTTATTCTTTAATATCTCAATGAGCAATATAAAACATAAAAGGGCAATTTTTGGTTACTAATAAGGCCATTATGAACAGGTGTGCATGGTTCTTCCCTTATTATGTTTTCTAGGTGACCACTTACTACACTTTTTGCCGTAAGATTGGTATATAATCTCGTACTAAATAACTATTTAGTGAATTTTGGATTGTTTATCTTGAATTATATAAAATCATAGACTATGGAACACAAAATTATGAGCACAAAGATCTTCATAATACAAATTATATCTTATCACATGAAAAAATTTCTTTTCATTAGGGTAGTTCTGGTGAACATTCGTCCTTCTTCTAAACCCTACCGATTCGATATTGAGAAAAATTAATTGTTTTTAAGAACGTTTTTCTCATTTTACAATACCATTTATCCAATGATAAAGGTTTTCAATCATTTATTTTAAAAAATACTTCATGATTCTCGGACATGAATGTAGCCTTTTTCAAATTATATTGAATTCCTGTTTCATGTTTGTCCATTAAACCTTCGACTAAAAAAATCCTTGAACAACAATTTTGTAACTCTTAGCATTAGCAAACACCTATTCGTATTTTGTTTTTCACCACATTCTCCTTATTTTCATGGGAGTTTTAAACGTCTCGTACAACATAAAGTGAACGTGGAACACTTTTTTTTTAATAGGTACCTGAAGTTGAGTTCCTTCAGGTGGTCATTCAACCATCGGCAACGATATCGAGACTTAATATGATCGACTAAGAAGCATATATAAATGGACAATACTCGTGGTGTCAATTTGCTAAATGTGTGTTTGTATTTTAAAACGGTATCGTTACGTTCTGAAATACGATTACGTACCTTGCTACAAATTACTTACCATGGTATTTATTATGTTTCGAAATATTACAGAGCAAAAAAGTGAAAGTTTTCTATAATGCATCTCACAAAGAGAATTTTGATGTTCCATGAAATACTAGTGTCTTCAATATTATCTACAAGCAGTTGATTCTGTATTCTTTATTTTTCGTGATTGTCAGAACCCGGAAATTTATGATTGCATGAAGTCGCATTCCAAAAAACATTGTCTCCCTTATGCATATGGGTAAAAGGGACCTTTTTAGGCCACTATTATCTACTTCTATAAACTAATCAAACTCTTCTCGATTGGAAAGCTGTATCCTCATAAACATGAATTAATTAAAATTATCATATATAACCAAATTTCTTAATTATTTAATAAAGTAAGCCTTACGGTACTTTATGGATACTAATATCAATATTGAATACGTTTGACCAAGTAATTTCAGTAAGGAATCTAATAAAAATGGTAGGAATATTTAGAGCTATTTCTAATTCTTTTATATAAAGAATTTAAACCAGAGTAATATTTATCAAAAAGCATATACGATATTCATGGCCATAAAGACTAGCTGTAAGCATTATTTATATTCGTTTATTTTAAAACTTTTCACTGAAAAACTTTATTTTAGATCTTGAAGGAACCTTGTCGAAGGTTTAAAATCCTTAGAATGTGTCCGAGTGATACAGTTGACGGTCTAATTGCGTATTTTCAGATATAGAAATTGAATAACGAAGCTCGGTCTCAAATTAATTTGCTGTGTATTTGAAAGATAATTTATTCTTGAATACTTCTAATTAACAACGAAAACTATCAATAGCAATATTTAAGATTGTTTAAATAAAACTGTAAGGTTGTCTAGTATATTCAATTAAGGGAAAAAATTCTCTGTGAAGAGATTTATGAAATATTTTTCTGTGGTAGCGGAAGTTCTTACACTACAATAGTTTTTGAAATAAGCCTTGAGAGAGATATGTATTAGATATTTTGGGATATCAACTCCCTGATAACTATAATTTTTTAAGTCATTTACTACTACATATCGGTAGTTATCGAAAGGTTGACTATTATTCAATAATACAACTAAATAACTTTGAACTGTTTTGATTAAAATAGAAAAGGTATTACTGATGCAAGTTTAAAACTTTTATCCAGAAAATTGGCAAAAAATTTTCTTTTATAGATATGAGGTATTTAATTTAAATGAAATCACTTAATTTCATGAAATCAAGATTCGATTAGATGACATAAGTATCTTAATGCCAATGAAGTTCTCTTGATGGATTTTAATAGAAAAATTTGAAGAAATTATAATCTGACTGTAAGATTTTTATCAAAATAAGGTCAGTATCTTTATGATACTAGTATTAATTATGGATGGCTTTGTCAACAATTTTAGTAGATTTACATTTAATCCTCACTTATTAAGGTAAGTAATAGGAGAAGACATTGATATAAGGAACAACGAATTCATTTCTATGTGTTTTGTCTCAATCAAAATGAGGAACAATGATACTACCCACTGGTAATACTGAGATTTTCAACATATTTGAAAGAATATTAAAAACTAGTATATCTGAAATACAGCAACATAAAATTATTAGGGAATCCATTTCAATAAGTTTAATATCAGAGAACAGTGTCATTTTTTGGGTCTATTTCATATTGAAAGATTTATCTTGAATAAATTTCTCATAGGATGAGAGACTAAGGAACTTATAAAGAACAATTAGAAATAATAATCAGATAATACGTGGCAAAATTAATTTGAATAATACTTTCTGTCATAAGTGGAATGTATAGATGTGAAAAACCTTCAAACTCTTGACAAATATTTTACCAAGCTGAACCGTATAAGTTGCAAGCAGCCTCTATCGTCCAAAACCGGCGTTAACCACACTTATACTATGAAAAAAAGCCTAAAAATTTTACACTGAACATAAACAAATTGAACACCTTTCCTTTGGGTCGTCTTTTAATGTAAAAATCAACAGCTGTTCTGTATCTAAATTATTTTTTGTAAGAATTTCGTTTGAAGTGAATTTTATGAGTTCTCGTTTATTCTCTTTTTTAGCGAAATCAAAACTTTTAATGTTTGAACTTCAATGTTATATCGATTAGTTTTATGTTTACACTACGCTTCGGGAATATATTATGGTTAAATATCAACTATTAATACTGCTCTATGTTTCAATTTGGAGCTATGTTGAAAGAATCTCTCGCTTGGTAAATGTGTTACGAATATCTACATTCTTTGGCTAAAGTAGAAAAGACTTCGCACTCGTATAGCTGAAATTATGACGCTTCTGTTCAAACAAATCTCGGACATATTAAGACAAAGAGGCTAATATATAGTTGTTCCATTGTGTGAGAATGCAATTTAAGCACTTATAATATAAGCAAAAATATTTGTTATCCAGACGAAGACTTTGAAATAAAAGGAATAAAGCTTGTCTAATAAATTTTGCAACATTTGTATTGTTTCCACAGACTTCATATGAAGAAACAATTATATGGCAGGAAATTTCTACAATACGCAGCTTGAAAGAGTGGGCTATGTGGTGTCGAAAATAAAAAGACAATTATTTTACATTCCATATCTTCAGATTCTGATGAAAAATAGTATGAAACCCACAAAAAAAGAGCTGAGTAATAAAACATAAAGTATGTACTATAAGGTATTATAAAGTATGGTAGCTGTTCTTTTTAAAGTATTCCGGTAATCCAAAATTTTATTCATTTTTATCAAACTATTGTAACTCTGACAAACCGAACGCGATAAATTATCTTTATAAAGATTTATTATATCGATTCTTATGGTTTTAAATATATATGTATTAAAATAATATTACAAATATTTTATAGAAATAGTTCATAAATTTGAGCCTTTTTTACGTTTACATCTATTCTGGAGAAGTCAGTAACTATTTTTTTTTTAAATTCAGTATCACCAGAGCACTCAATTTAAATGTATTAAAACCAATAGATATATTTAGAACAGCGTAAGTTGGCTTCGGGACATCTTTGGGGATATCTTCTGCAAAAAGCAATAATGCTAAGAAAGCACCAAAAAAAAAAGCAAATGTTGAAGAGACTCAAAACAGAACTTCCTTATAGCATTTGCTTTTGATTAATGGAAAAATGTACATACCAACAAAAGAACTAATTTTACCTACACCTAAGAAAAACAGATGTAATAACATTTAACGGAGCAGTGCCAACCTTAGAAAACAAAAAATTTTTGTACCTCCTGGATTTCGAAAAATGCCATACATAACTATGAATGTTGTAATATTTTGTTTCAAATACCCATAAAATCTAACCAAAAATAATCCCATAACACGTAAGCGAACAAAAACAACAGCTATTCTTAAACTATGGTCAATATAATCATTTGAGTATGCCCTCAAAATTGCATCAAGTAACAAGAAAGATATAGAACAATATTCCAACCAATTAATAATACATATCCGAATTGGGAATTACATCATTAATTATAACTGCGGAAAAATTCCAAAAGCATAGGATGGGAAATTGAATAAGAATCAAAAGAGAGTGAACCATTAATCTGAGCTAGCAAAACTTGGGAATAGACCAGTAGATAAGTCTTACATTTATTGTTATTTATTTTAAATTCTTCACTCTCCCATTTTGAACGAAGAATAATTTGGTATTAATCCTGGTTATTACCTCTGCACATCCCTACACCAAGAAATTGACATAAAAATCCCTGCAAAAGAAATTGCTGATAGGAGCTGAAGACTCTGCACCTTACTATATGAGACAAGTAGGATCACCAGAAATAAAATGGTTGATATACCAGTCAGAAATAATATACCTCGGTTGTTATAGATGGCCATAGCCTCTACACCTGAATTTTGTCTTCAAGGTTTGATTTTTTTGCCAGCTTCGTGTAATATATTTTCTGAATCAGTTGAATTAAGGTCATTAATGTCGTTTTTCCCAATATTATTTTTTTGGGAACTAGACACACTCACATACGAAAAAAAATTATTAAAAGAAGTTTGTATATCTCCAGCGGTCATTGTCGGGAGTATTCATTAATAATTCCAGGAAAATGAAGTGGAAATTTACCTCTCTAAATAGTGAACTGGACATGGTTTATCTATTTTAATATACACCCGTTAAACTAGTACTTTATCTCTGAATAATATCCAAATGAAATGTATAATTATATGCATACTAAGATATGAATTTTCTATCATGTAGCAAACGATAATTATGTGTGAACTAATTTCCAGCTAACAGAATTTAGGAGTATAATATATCGAGTTGCTTAAAAGGTTGATATTTGAATCAGTCATAAATATTTAGACTGATTGATAATATTTCGTAGAGAGTTGAAATAAATGCAATAAAAAAAGTAGTTTGTGGGCCTTGTAAATTAAGTTTCGTTTATATGTCTGCATTCAAATAAATGCTGAGCAAACCTTAATTATGTATATCTTTTGAAATATTGAGCAAGGTTGAAGGTACATCTAATTAGAAAATGCGAAAGGTAATCATAGATTATTTTTGCATATGCATAAAGTTTTATTACTGAACACTAACATAAAATCAAATAAAAGGGGATGAAATATTTTTTAGACCAATTCATCTACTAGTTCATAAATAGATTAGTAACCTTATAAATTATCTGGATGGCATACTTCTCATCGAGTATGTACGCAGGTGCAATGGTAATATGATCACCCTTTACACGATACTAGAATGCATGCCTATAACTCCAACTCCATTTTCTAAACATTTAGATCGCATTCTTCGACCAAAATTCTTTTGTTTTGGGAATGGTGCTTTGGTATTTCTATTTTGGACGAACTCTATAGACCAAAAGCTCCCTGTTCTCCTCACTTCTCCAACAATAGTACAATCTTCCAAATATTTTTTCAAAGTAGAGCCAAATAATTCCCCCATTTGTAAATGTTCTCGATTAGCTTGTCTCTCGACCTTCGTTTGTACGGTTAAGCCAATCCTGCAGTTAAAATCATGTGAGTGATTAGTTTGTGTGCCGGCAATAAAATTTGATCCACTTGAATAAGCTCTGTAAATTTTTGGTGATACTAAAACAGCTGCAATAGTGACAAAACCTGAACCCAATACTTTACCAATGTTTGAATATTCGGGAAAATGTCATTATTCATGTACTGTTACCATGCATGAAGTCCACATGTGATTCCTGAGCATTTTCCCATGCCACACATAACCTCATCAAGCATGAAAAGAGCACCACATTTCTCAAAAACATTCTTCACTCCGTCTAGATACCCTGGGACAGAGTCCCGTTCCATATATGGTACTGGTTACAGTTTCAAAGATGCAGCTGCCATAGAATCTGTTCTGGCTTTGATAAACTCCTCTTCGACTTCCTAGACTAAACGATCTTTATTGTTTTAAGGTCTCGCTTTCTGTTTTGAGCATATAGGGATAACATTGAGAGACTTTTGGCTTATTTTCTGGTGGAATCATAATCTCTTTAAAAGGGACCCTTCTATATCCATCCGCAACAGAAAATGAAACAATTTTATAGCCATGATAAGCTTGCTTTCTACCAATAATTTTTTTCCTTTGAGGTTGGCCAACTTCAAGAAAGTATTTTCTGATTATCTTCAAAGCGTTCTCTGTTGCCTCAGATCCAGAGGATGTAAATAATGCAGCCCGAAAGGCATCCTTAGGGGAATTATCACAAATAAACTTTCCTAGCTCTTCCGCGGCGTAATTTGAGGCATTACCTGAATATGAAAGTAAGCAGAATCGAACTACTATTACATGTGTTGAAGACACGGGCTTTACCATTAAGCTATACTCTTTGGTTCCCTTTTATAAAAATTCCTCTTTAAAGAATTATTATTATATAAATACCATAAAGTGAACTTTCAGCGGTTTCTTTCATAATTTGAATTATTTCTTTTTCATAATGACCAATTGCGAATACAGCTGCTCCACCATTTGCATCAATAACTGTGCATCTTTTTTTGGTTATAGGATCGTCGAGCGTAATCTCAACTCCGTTACCATCAACAATCATTGGAGCTTTCTCGGAAATTTTCCTTTGGAAAAAATTTGAAGCTTCTTCTGGAATTTCAATTGTCATTTTGCTTTCTGAATATTTAAAGTAGTTCTTTCTTCTCTTTCTCTTGTTCTCAAGGACTTATTTGTAAGGTTGTCAAACTACTTATGTACTTTTTTCAAGGCGTGAAAAAATGTATTGTTGTCAGAAATACATTACCGCCTGTAAATTATAGAGGGAATTGGGGTTCTTGAAACCAAAAGATGTATAGTTTGTACGATATTTTGACATCACTGTCCCTTCAATTATTCACAGAAATACAATTGAGCGGCCTTGTATTAGCATATGAGCCCTGTCAAAAATAATCCCGTCTACATGGATCCTCATTTTTAAGGTTTTCTTATATTTCTAAAGAATCCCTAAATGAGCTCCTTAAACTGGAATTTCAAGATTCTATTCGTCGGGTAATGAAACTCGACCTTTCAGGAAAGTATTCCTCGTCAATAGTTTACATTGAATTATTCGATGGAAACATACTGTTGTGAGCCCTAATAGGATATGCGTCCTCTAGATTCGTTTGCATTTTGAACCCTGTTGAACTTGCGTCCTCTATATCAACGAATTTGCAGGCGATTATGCAACTATTAATGTGATAACAAATATACCAGTATTTCTTTTATATTTAAAATAGAATTACATAAAGATGATATAAATATACTAAAATATATAAAAAAAAATTTAATATCTATTTAAACTATACTTTATACACGTGCAATATATTGATTTCTCAAAACCACGGATCCGGATATGCCATTTCGTAAAGTTAGAAAATTAAAATTTCCCGTCTTTGAATATGAAAAGTATAAATAGTGGGGCACATTTCTCAAATATATCAATTAGGAATAGCATCTTAAGACATCATGAATGAAAACCAGTTAAGAAAGGGGAAGCAGTTATTTTTGATTGGGCGGGTACAATTGTTGATTTTGGATCTTTTGCACCGATACAAGTTTTTTTTGAAGTCTTTTCAGAATTTGGAATCAGTATTTCCTTAGCCGAGGCTCGACAACCTATGGGAATATCCAAATGGGATCATATAAGACAATTTTGTGACGAAAAAAATATTTCTAGGCAACTTGAGGATAAATTTGGGTATTGGCCTACAGACGAGGATGTAACCAAGATTTATAATAGGTTTATGCCATTAAAATTGAAAAAAATTGCTCAGATTTAATCCCTGGAGCTTTAAAGTCCATCACTCATCTTCGTGAATCTGGCATCAAGTTGGGATCTTGTTCAATCTACCCTACTGATATTATGCAAAGGGTAATCATGCTGGCTGCCAAGAGCGGTCTCGTAATGGATCATGTTGTTGCCAGCGATCAAGTGGCTAAAGGGCATCCTTTCCCTTCACAAGCATTAGAAAACGCTGTTTCCATTTCCATCAGATGTAAGTAATTGTGTTGAAGTAGGTGATACATGGATAGGTATTCTTGAAGGTCATCTTTCTGATATGTGGACAGTAGCTGTCACTTGCTCTGGAAATTCAATGGGTTTAACATATGAAGACTTCAAAACCTTATCGAGATTCGAATTGAAGGAAAGAAGAAACAAAATAAAAAAAGACTTTAAGGATCCAAATCCCTATTATTTAGTTGAGCAGAAATACCTCAAATTATTGACCTGATAAACCAAAGAATTACTGTTGGTCATGTTCCTCATGCACTGTAATTTCAGAGCCATTTTTTTGATACTCTATAGGAATATTGCTCCTATTATATATATTGAGCTTTATTTAGTTTATGATCATTTTTAGAAAGTCAAAGCTGGTAATATTTTGTTTAAATTTGTCTATCCTCCAAAAATAATTTTTTAAAAAAAAAGACCTCCACTTTACGATCAATCCTTTTTTACATATTTACTATGAGCTCTCTTCATAGTTGTATGCTACTAGTGGAATGCTACACATATTTTAAAACATTCGAGTAGTACGACTAAAACATTTTGGATGAGGAGTAAATACACGCAGAGTAAGTTGATAACCTTTTTTCGTTCATAATTCACTGCATTAATAATACATTAAGATAATAACTAAGATTAAAGCAGAAGACATTTTTTTTTTTCATTTTTTTGGGAAGAAATACCTTTTTGGATTAATTTATGGTTAATTGGCATTTACTGACAAGTTATCTTATCTGGCCAATGCTTTTTTATTGATATATAGCAGCAGTGAATAAAATAACGACCTAAGAATACTTGAACGACATTGTCTTCCTGTCGCAAACTTCCTAATAGAGATGCTCACTGCGTCAAAGCAGAATTCTATTAAAAGCCCAAGAGAACATATTGATATACTCCTGACCATCAAGGATGTTATGATGACCGTGGAACATATATTGACTAGCTAAGAGTAGGAACGAAAGAATAACTAAAAATGTTATTACTCACAAAGTAAATTGTTTACGAGCACAAATTGTCTAATGTCCGGTATATTTCGAGAGGATTACATCAAGAATCTTGATTATGAGAAAAACGTTGCTGATACAATTAGGGTGAGGTACATGAGTAAACAATATTTAAAACAAATGAAGATAAAAGGATAAAATGTAATTTCAAAAAGTTAATCTGGAAAATATTTTTACGGTTTCACACGATAAGACATCAAAAAGAATACACAGAGTAAGAACCTTGGAGAACAATCATTCTTTTGTACGTATAAGAACAGAAAAAGTTAATACTGCTCTCAAGTAGTCTACAACTCCTAAATATTGAGGTTAATTGATTAAATTTATTATATAATGTATTATAATTCTAGTATTGTACTATCCCCCAATAAACGAAGCTTGAATGTACCGTTTCATGCCTGATACTTAACCTCATATATATCATCTTGTGTGAGGTTTATAAAAATAATGCTTTTGATAAACACGAAAAAGGTTCATTAAAAATATATATAAACTAATTGGAACATTCTTATATTATGATATTATAGGCACGCTCAATACAGAGAAATTAGCCAATCAATTGAGTAAATTGGAGAAAAAATTCAAAAGAATAGAGTCAGAAATTTTTTAACTATGATTGTGAAAACCTCAATGCATGTCTTCAAGACATTGGAAGCAAAATAAGATTTTTGAATAAATTAAAAAAAAAGGGTATAATACAATTTGATATAAATTGAGAATAGAATCTTTCCAAATTGGATTCACTGCTCTCTCTATAGTGTTTTAAATACACTACTCTGAACAATGCCATAAAAAAAGTCAGATACGGAGTTAATATAGAAAAACATTAATAAACTCAAATTAATGATACTCCTATGGATACATCCTCTGCAAAGTCTGTGGGGTTATTCCTTCTGGGCATCAGCATTTTATTCAGCCTAATGATACGTACTTGACACAGGAGTCTGTACGAGGCAGGACTGGATTCGAGAGTATTCTGCAGTGAAGGGGATGATAGGGAAATAGGCCGATGGTGAGATGTAGGGTTAAGACGCAGGAGCAGAGTGTGTACTGTTTATTGTTCTGGAAGCCCTGCTACGCCGGAATATATTCAGATTTGCCAGGCATGTTGGCGCGGCGCGACATGCTGCAACCTTCTGCATTAGGGACTTGTAAATGTAATCTCTGGAAATTATTCATAACTAGTGTACATCTTAATATGGACCAAAGAAAACGACGTCCCTATCTGCCAATAACCTATGGAATTTTGCTTTCAACTTGTCAATGAAAACGACGTTACCCCACCACAGCTTTCTGTTTCGACTATGTATATATTTTCAATTATCCTTCAATCGAAGTATAAACTCATTATGCAGATTACGTCAAAAGCGGAGGATACTTAGAGATATTTTGAAAAAAATTTATCAAGCCTGTAAGTGGATGTATTGTAGTTTTATGAGGCTTTATATGGCGAAAACATTTCCTCTGCAATTGTGTATAAGCAAACAAGTTTGATTCGTATGATTCCAAAAGTACGACTACAGTAAGAAAAATTTATTCGAGTTAAACTGGTCGTCATAGATTTACACTAATTATGGGTAAACTTTAACTGAAACAACTGACTAGCCAAACTATTTATCTTGGTTTAGTTTACCCATAATATATCTCAGCCTTAAAATATTGCAATATCGATAATGGTTTACCAGTATTTTGATATCTTTGAAACTGTCTATGCAAAAGAAAATCTTCAATACTTATATTGTTCTTCTAAAACTAATCATTAATTCTAAATCCTATTTGTTAGCATTCTTTACATCGGAATAAAAACTCTGGAATCTGCATGGGACGCACCACCATTCCAACCTGCCAAACAATACGCCGCCCTCTCGCGTTTTTTGACTTCCTCAATCGCTTCGTCGCACAGATTAACGAACATTCTAGCTTTTCCAGCAGTATAACCCTTATCTTTATTTTCATTGTTCCAGGTAGACACCGCACACTGTCATATCAATCCACCTGCTTTCACGAATTGGATATACCCCTTGCAAAACTGACCCAAGTATCCATCATTAAAACCACAATTGCTGTCCCTAATTGTGCAACAATTACCGCTGAATCTAAAAAAGCACATTTAGTTCATACCAGTTCTCTACTGACCAAGTCCTCCAAGTACTCAATCTAAAATCCTTGGTATACGTGTACTTCTTCCATGTGTCAGGTCTTACCCAAGCCGGGACTGACATATATCATTTTTGGTTCATATATGCCGAAAGACTATCATTATTTATCAGTCTATCGAACGATTTAAAGCCCATGCAAACGGGTCTAATCTGTTATCCTTTTTGGAAGTCTTTATGATCCGCTTGAACTCATCCGTTACCATTAACGTTTTAAATAATTCATCTGGCATTATATTTCCGTTGCCTCCACGCAAATGTCCCTCTGCCTCTTTTGATATGTTGCTGATTAGCATACTTACATGAGGCAGTCTCCTGTATTCACAAGTTCTTGTTTAGTTGGAAACTTAGATGCATAGGTTGACGTTAAGAAAAATAAGAACAAAATAAGAAACTTCATTGCCTTTTTAATATCTGTGAAATACTTGCTATGTAGAGCTTGAACCTCATGTCAAAGGCTAGATAAGTAAGTTCTATGGTTCGAAAATAGACTGCTTTATACGCTTTATACAAAAGGTTTTTACAGAACGATAATTCTTGCATTATACTTGAGAACATTTTAATGGTATTTCAAATAGACGGGAAGAGTCCTGGATCTGAAGACAAAATTCAAGAGTATACTTTTGTTCTCCTCTTGTAACCTTCTCTGTGACTCCTATTTATAAGCAGTTATAATCACGTTGTTGTACCATCCCTCTTTCATTTTGATAAAATAAAATATTCCTTATCCACTCGCCTTTACAACTGGATAAGAATAGTTCATATAATTTCTTTCCTCCTTTATTAATCCGTATCTCCTTTCTTGTGACTTTTATGGACTAATCTAATTTAATCAAAAAAGCCTCTTATTTTTATTAGTGTTGCAATCCGAAAAAAAGGAATTGTTTCCTTAATGGATATTATGAAATAAGACTTAATTCTATTTGATTAGAAGAGTATTGTAGATATTTTAGAAATCTCGCTATTTTCCAACAAAATTTTTTCACTCACAACTCAATAAAAATCTATACTGGGACTCCGCATACAAAAAGTTCATTCTGATCTTTGTTTACTTTTGTAGGGGCCATGACGTCATGGCTCCCTTGAAATCAAAACAAATAATTCATTATATATTATACCTCCACCTATCATTTAAAAACTTGTGTTTCTATTCCCACAAATTTTAGCCCTCCCTCACTGAAAACAGAAGTTTCGAAAAACGTAGAGTGTCCTTGGCGTGTGCCAAGAGCGTCGCATTAAGAACTGAGTAACCCAGGAAGTAGACCAATACGCTTCGTTAGTGCGGGCTACAATTCTTGAAACTGATTATTAGGAGTGATCGGTTAAAATTTTCAACAAGAGAATACAAAGGATAAAACTTAGCCATTTTGTATATATGAATAAAATTTCAACGCGCGCGTTTTACTAGAAAAACTACACTGCCCGTATGGCTTAAGAAATCGTGGGAGATACAGAAGTTCAATGTGCCCCATAGGCTTAAACTGTTAGTAGATTGTCTGAGATTTATACAAGGTGTAGATAAAGAGGCATTCTAACATTTCAGGTAAAAAATACGTAAGAAAGTAGAAATTCAGTAATTGTAAAAGTGCAATATTCTCGCAACTTAGATTATTTGCGAAAATTTTTGGATGGTTTCCAGAAACTAAAAAAATTGCTAAATACCTGCTTTTTGAAGAAAATCAGGTATATAATTCAGCATAATGGTATGCATGTTGAACACTGAATACTGCTTCTATATTAGCTAATTTAGAGTTGATAGGAGTACTGCAATTCGTGGTCAAATATGCAACATTAGGAATAGTTTTTCTTCTAATATTATTCACCAAGGAAAAGAATGCATTCCTTGTAATTGGATTTAACTCAGAAGTCATAGTACATAATTTTAAGTGAGACTTTGAGGACGTCGAGAGGAGAAGACAAAATACACAAAAATAGTCGAAAACTACCTTAGTGTTAATGATCCGATTTTAGTCGCCGCACAAAAGACGTATAAAACGGCATATTACACTGAAATACTTTTTAACAAATAACGAATACTGGAGACATATGATACAATACTGTTTCCCGTTGTAACCAAAAGACGAAATTTGACAAACATGAAAACTTTTTGTAGGAGAACAAAATTTGTCATTAAATTTTGTTGTTTATTTATATCATTCTATCTTTATTAATTGACTTAAACCTGTAAGCTTAAAGAAGAAATGCTAGTTCAATTAAATCTTTAAATGTAACATTTTGAATGTCTAATACTTTTTCAAACTGTAACCGTTTATTGTCCATATTTCTTGATTTGAATTATTAATTCGACAAAATTCAGAAATCTTTATTACGGTAGATATCAAAGGAAATTTTATTTAACTACCAGCTTTAAATAGTTCAAAAAAATGTTCATAATTGCATAAAAATCATTGAGTCTGAGACAGTTTAATCCAAATAGAAATGAACACATACGTGAAGCCCGAGAATGGTAGTCTAGACTATTCCGTATAGCAGAATTAAGGAAATTCTTTACCAGCTTACCTCTGTGTAACAGACGAGTATATTTCGTAGATCATCGGTTTTTATCAAGGCTTTTCAAATATTAAAAAAAAGACGATCGTCAATTGATCATACACCATAAGTTATTAGCAACATCTAAACTATTAAGTTGGAATAATTCTAAATTCAGCAAAAGCAGGTTTTCCTATATGGTTATGATTATAATGTAAGCACACAATAAGTAAAGGCATAATTGTCCAAGTAATCCAAAAAAGCTAACGGGCAAGATCCATTAGAAAATGAACTTCCTAAGCTTATAGGTGGATTCAAGCCATTTGTAAAATGAGACAAAGTAAGATAACGGATGCCAAGTTCTATAAGTATCTATAAAAGAAAGCAATAAAATGAGGCTGAAAATACTATATTTCTAGTTTCGGATCCGAAAATTTGACGTAACATATTCCATAAATTATGGTTACTGCTTCTGTTCAGTGATTTGTTCATGATACAAGTATCTTGAGCAGAATTAAGTTCTCAATTGAAGATAGATACTATGAATTGTACATAAAAGATATCTTATCGAATAAGAGTTTTCAAAATACGTTTGAAGATATACAGCAGTAAATTTCTTACAAATTAAGAATTGTTTGTTTTCAGATAATCGTCATTGATTCCAGAAATTTCGCTTGGTGTGCCACAATTGTCTCTCTTCTCTCAGACTGTCTTGTCTTCCCAATTATCAGACGTAGATGACCGGTAATTGAATAGCTCATATAATAAGATATTAATTCGAAATCCCCTCTTCCTTCCTATGTACGTTATATTGAATATTTCGTTTTTTTTTGACTGTTCCAAACCTGTTTCCAATATCCATTATTAAATCAGATTTATTATTATATCAAAATAATCTTCCGCTTCGAAATTCTACTAACCAGGAATTATGAATGGATATAAATCAGTTCATATAGGAAGAAAGGATTTGACTGACAATTGATCAATTTTCCGAAGGAAAGAGTAGCCAATAATAACAGTACAGATGCTGATAAAAATGTTGGCCCTGACCAGAAAAAAAGATTTAATCCGACCGACATCGTAGTCACAGCCAACCTTGCCGATTCTGCTAATTGATACGATCCGACTGCTATTCCAGCGAAGAAAGTTGACGCGCCTGCTAAGCCAGCCGCTACCCAGTTACGTTTGACAAGGACACTACAAATGCTGTCCTTAAGATACCAGTCAGTTCATTTCTTGTTTGAACTATTACTAACAGAGCCATGCATACCATAAAACTAAGGTTGCCTTTATGATCATGACTAATTTTGGGTGGTCCGATTTCACCTCATCTATGATTTATTTCGTTGCTGATCTCTGGTAAAACGTGTCCAAACATTCTTAGTCTTCGCACAAAAGCACAATACACACCTCATTTTATGTGTGCATAACCCCTTCAAGAAAAAGAACGGGTGGACTAGGAGGATTATCTATTTCAACAGTGGAAAAAGGATAGTATTTCCGTACAAACTAATAATATTAAAGTGATTTAAGACATATTGCACATGCAACTTGTTAATTTCTCATGAAATTGAACCATTAGTGAAAGTGATAGATTATGATTATAATTATCTAATGAAGAGAAATTACAATTCGTTGTTAATTTCGTTCTAGGTATTTATTTAATTTCCAATTTAGTCTACGATTTTACATCTTTCTCTTAGATTAACAAATATTGGCGATATTATAGCATCCATAACAATGTACTCAATGGTCTTGCATTTGTACTACAATAAAACAGCATATGTAGTGAATAGTACGAATTTGAGCGAAACTATTTAGTTACTTCAAATCAAGTTTTTGTTCGTATCTTTGAGTGTAATCTGTAAAAATCTGTTGACGTTGCGTTATTTTTGCAGATTGGGGACATTAACCACAGAGTCCTGATTACGTATCTATCCCCTAAGACATTTTTGATGTGATATTCAATTACTTTCAAAGTATAACATTGACGAAAATAGAACACTTCATTATGTAATGGTTCCCAACTATCAAGGATGAACAGCTAACATTTCATCAAATATCTATAACATAATCTCATGCATGTATTCTTCAGGGGTAGATAGCAACGCTATCACCATCCACTAGACTTACTAAAGTTGTATTAGAAGAAATTCAGCAAAGTTCAGAATCATGCTTCAAATGTCCAATGTCTTGGAATACATACTTGGAGTGTGCTATTTCGAGCAAACATCCATTTGGACAATACTCTACATGGCATTGAATTAATATATTATGTAACAGAAGTAGTTGATCATAGTGCAATTCTCAGTCTTTCATTAACTGATGGTATATATCATAACTTGTCGGTTTTATTCTAGCAATACTTAGAGTTAAACTACAGACTGAATCCGCAAACTTCAGAAGACTTCTACCCTAATCCATAAACCAATTACAAATTTGGTACAAGCAAGTTATATATTAGCTCATTTTTAGCCAAGGAGTAATTAATAGAGGCTTGGAAACTGTGGAGAGTTGAAAAAGATGAGGCTGAAAGCTGTTTGATATTACCCAAGATCAAATAGGTGAACACCTATACTGAAAGAAAAAGCGTTCCCAGTTATTTCGAGTTTACGTCAAATAATACTTGAAACATACCAAGATTCAAACAGGTAAATTACGGTAATAGCCTGTAGGTATGCATTACTTTCGTGATGATTTAGAGGTAACATCTTCTATCGTTGTCCTGGTACCGACAGTTTCTGAACTCCCTTCATCAAATACTTCTTCACTACAAGAATTACTATCATTTCCATATTTGACATCTTCGTTCGCTCTACCAGAAAGTATAGCTTCTCTTTCACTTTTATCTTCATTAGAACCATTCGGTCTCAATATGTAGTCAAGAGTATCAAAATCATTTTTCTTGTGTTCATTATTTGTGCTGTCCGATAATCCGAAATATACAAAGAAATCTTGCCTGAATCTGACAGTTGAATGTTGGCCGGCCTAACATCATTATGCGAGGTTCCTATCAGATGAACCTCTTTAAGTCTTGACTTGATGTCTTGATGATTCCGTATACTTCTTTCTTATTTCATTTTTCTTCCGGTACCTCCTTCCCTAGGTATTCAAATATATGCATCGGATGATCAGATAATTCGTTCCAATAATCAGAAACAAGGAGCTTTGGAAAATTAGAAGCAAATTCTGACTTAGCATTTCTTTCATTTATTAAAAGCTCGTTGAAAAACATACCATAATACTCTTCTTTTTCCGGTATATCCAAACACATCAAACTATTCTTTTCTCATAATCGACTGGGTAATAGTATAATTTGACATAAACTGGCGATGGAAGTCTCAAATCAGGATAAAGCCCCGCGTAATCGTATATAACTCGACAATATGTATTGCGGTCAATGGAATCATAGTTACCACTCAAGTCATTTTCTCTTATTGAGTCTAAATTCCTGAAAATCCATGTCCAGCCAATTTTTTCGAAGGGCCATAAGAATCTCTATGACGAACGTTAAAGAATGTATCCAGTTCTTCAATACTATTTATGTCGATGTTATTGGCAACAATAAAAATTTCCTTCAACCTGACAATTGTCAGCTGCGTCACCAACACCCCTATAAAAAAATCCGCTATAGCCGACCTCAAAGTAATACCATCCTCTACAGTCTCTGGATCATTAACCACATAGTCTATAGTCATTTTATCATCCACTGTGTCATACTTGGAGAACCCTGAGAATGTTTGGTGGTATGAAATAAGAATCCTATCAGTTCCACAGAGGAAAGCTTGGTAGATATATTTACTTAGAAGCAAAGCAAATAATACCCTAGGCGTCCACTCCCTATTAGGAAAGAAGTTTCCAATTGAAGACAGCATCAACCTTCTTTTATTCAGAATAGCTGTTTTAAAGTCTTCAAAGCCTTGCGTCATTTTATAAATTCCTGTTTTGTAATCATCTATTCCAAATACGATTTCCGGATACTGTGTATTTAGATCCTAAATTGCTTAACACTGAATTACATCAGGTTGTACCGTTCTTTAATTACCTAGTGGAGGCCTTACAAACGATCGATGGACAAAATAATTGGACCTATCGCCTAAATTACGATAGAGTCCTCTGATTGGAATAGCTATTTCCTCATTAATGTATTCTTGGATAGAATGTTCCACGTATATCTCAGCTCCTAGTGGATAGCGGTAGTCTTCTGCTAGGAGTCGACTTCTAATATTCGATTCCCTAATAGCACTATCAAGCGGGGCAAGGAACCTATCCTTGAAATCGTCACTACTCGTCTCCCTAAATTCAGCAGTAATCAATACCCAGCTAGTATACACAAGAATAGATATAGAAGGCATATTCCCTAGACCTACAGATGCATTACCCTTAGACACTAGTTTCTCTGTGGATGGTATTTGCTCATTACTTCCACCCCGAATTCTTAGCAAGTGAGTATCCAAAAAGACTCTTGCATTTTGTTCCTGGTTATTGTGAACTTCATCATATAGTTCTGAATTTACTTAATACAATTTTTACTAAAATACTCGCTAGTGATAGTACAGCTATCTATTCCTGAAAAATACATACACGGCATGTTATGGATGTTGAATATGGTGTGTATATTGTTCGTTCCTTAATCTTCGATTGGGGTTAACCTTTCTTTAAGTTGATTACGTAACATGATATTGCCTTCAATGTTCCATTTAGCAACGATAGCGACGTTAGCGGCGTTTTAAATATCGTCAATGAAACGAGTGGGAAGAAAACTTAAACAATATTGTCATCGACGGGTTACAGTAATAGCACACTTTGTTTCAACTGCACATGTGAAAAATCGCGATGAAGTTTATTATCTACTTTTTTTTAAGAGCGAATAAATTACTACTGTTGAAGCGATTAAACTAAATTCTGTGGGTTAATGTGAAACAGTCTTTCAATTCTATAGTCATACTATCAGTCGAAGATAATCCTATTCTCGCATGTTCATATAGGTACTTTTACCCGACATCACATTTACATATGTTTGTGTACTTAACTAATTTATCCGGAACATATTTATTGAAGTCGCAATTCAAACGAATCACAAAAAACAATTGTTCCCTCAATGGATTCATGAACCAAAGATTTCTTTCATGCTAACTTTATTTTATTTCCTATAAATTAAACAATTTCCACACCAAAAAAATTAATACTGGTATTGCACGAATAAGTTGCAATGAGTGATATCGCCTTTCCTAATAATATGCGGAGATATATTTTAGGAGTCGATTAGGGTACTGATGCAGGCATGGACATTGATATGGACATTGATGGATTCGAGATTGCGAAATTCGACAATGATTAATTATTCTTTTCTTATTCTATTCTGTAAAGTAAATAAATAAGAATCTACGACAGTGTACGGAGTTCGCTAGTTACTACCCAGTTGTAGGGAATAGAAGTCACGTATGCTTTTTTTATAGATACAGAAGCTGATTTGGTTAAATATTTCGACACAAACATTTAACTACTTCCATCGTACATAATAAAACAAAACCTTGCAGCTAGTTCCATCGAATTATAGATCCGTGACTAGAAGTAGAACCTTTAAGAAATAATTGAAACCAAACTGGAAATTAATTGAAAGAATACTCATTAGTTAGTGAAAACTCCTCTATTAACACCGTACATACTAAACATACTAATGCAGGTGGTACAATATCAAAAACTAATATTATTTATCTAAGTATATTTTAACGATAAAAATTATGACTAAAAATACAAGAGGTTATATTCAATCATAGATAAAGTTGTTGGTTTACGTAGTGTAGCATACAAATTGTGATCTTGTTACAAGAGCTAGTGGTACTTTGTATATGTCTAATTTTATAATTTTAGTTATTAATATATATCTTCCGCACGGGTATATTATTCCATAAGGTTATAAATTCGTAGAGGTAGTCTCAAAGGTTATTAGAAAGCAAACCATACCACCAATGACTCTTTGTGATTAGGGCAAGGAAATCATAGCTTGAATTTTAAGCATCTTCTATGTCCTATAGCTATAACAAATCGCCAAAATCTTTCGCAGTAAGAAGATTATCATCGATAGTGGTGACGTTATTTACTACTTCCCGAATGAAAACGCGCCAAGATATTCAGAACTTTCTACTGGTTTTCCATAGAGATTATCAAACTCACAAAATTTTTACCTTTCTGATGTTAATGATAAGCTTTTGTCTTTAGCATTTAAGCATTCTTTGATATTTACTATGTGATCCGTTTACGTAAGCCAACCAATTTGTCATTTTAGTCCGCTAATAAATCTGTATTCACCCTTATATCTTCAGCACCAAGATAGAAGAATATCCAGCTTGTGAAAATTTTTTTTGTCTCTGAAAGAAAGCAGGTCGTATAAAAATTTATTGCTCTCTGCTCAGATAGAATTCATATTTTCTAAGTAATTTGGTTTCATTAAAAGTCTGATAACTCTCTCGGTCACGTATCATAGGCGGCAATTGTTTCAGAAGCTACATATTTAAAACACTTTAACTGTTGGCACCTTTGAGTCGTTTCTAACAGCTATTAGCTGTGTCAATATATAATGTTGTTTGGAATGTTTCTGGAGGTAGTAACTTTCAATTTCCAATGATATAGTACTGCTGATTTCACTACATTCGATAAAACGTTGTAGGTATTTTCAAATTTCTCGACCAAAGGATTTACTTTGTCCTTGTGCGCTAAATCGGTTTTAGATTCCAACATCAATGGTAGCAGACTCAAGCCAAAAAGGCCGATAGAGCTGTGGTTATCTCAACAAGGAATGTCATTAGATCTTTAGGAGGAGCTGTAGAGATTGCTATCGGGTCCACTACAGTAAGTAATTCATTCTTGACTAATATCAAGCAGCTTGAAACAGATAACACCACCAAAATTCCATCCAACTATCTTAAGTGCATAGAAACCAATATCTATAGTCGCTTTGACACTTCAAATCTGACCACAAAAAAACAAGTGTCGTCAAACTGATATATGTCAATGCTTTGAAAATTACTTCTATCTATTGATTTCCTTCATTGTTATCTGATTAATTACTTCTTTTTCTATCAATGTATTGATAAGCTCGAGCCTCCCTTGAGAAAGGATTCGGATACAGTCATCTTTTATCAAGCAACAGACCTTAACTTCTCGATAAATATTCAATTCCTCATTATCTCCCCTCAATCGCTTCTAGCAATGATCTTTCTGGAATGTTTCCCATATTTCAACTGTGTAAAGCTCTCTTTAACAATTACTTTCCGAATTATGATACTAGGATTTACTGAAACATTCAGTTATTGAAACAGATTTTTTTCTTCACTTATAAGCGCTTGGATTAAGGCTTGTTGATTGGGATGCTGTTCCTTGATTAATATGGGGGTGGAGGCATTTATTTCCATCTGATTCTTGTTCACAGGGGACGATATTGTTGCTTTAATGGAAGTTTTTTCAGAATGAAATTTTACTAAACATTATTAATACCTACGGTTTGTACGTTAATAAGAAATTTGTATCAATAGTAGTTATTTAAAGGTCGAAAAAAGATTTGCCGAAGAAGAGAATATAGTAATAATTTCGAGAAGGAAAAATATAGTAATAATTTTGAAAATGGTATAAAAGGAAGAAGTAACAATGGGAAAGAATTTGAATTTAATAAGACATTCATTTCAAATTAGAGTAGAGCAATTACGGCTAAAGCAGCTACTGGTAAAGCCCATGGCTGATGAGAAACGGCTAAACCTTCATAAGTATTGATTGTCAGAGCAGTTTGGGAGCCAGATGGAACAGGCTTGGAAGTACTGACAGCAGCTACCAGTTGGTTGATCCCTTCAGGGGCACCTGTTTGTGAAGCATTAACTGATATACTAGATGAAACTTCATCGTTTGATGAAGGTTCTTCGTGTAGAGAGTGGTCACCCTGGGCTTTCTTTCCTGCTTTGTCCAGCCCAACATTATTATTCTTGTCATGAGGGCTTGAACTGGTGGGTGATGGGTTAAAGCTAGTTTGGGCTTTCCTTCCATTGGTGGTGTAATAAATACCAGTAGTTATGGCCTCCTCTGTACATTCATCTCCTTGACATGAAGTTGCTGTGATAAGGGTAGTTTGAATATTAGTTGAAGTAGATAAGGCATCGCTTTGGGAACTTAAGGATGTTGCTAATGGACAATAAGTCGTGTATACTGTTTCTTCTTCAGTAACAATGGTTATTCCAGTTGTAACAAATATTTCTGAACATGGGCCCCCGTTACAAGAAGTAACTGTGACAATTGTGGTTTGAATATCAGTCAAGCTAGAAGGAATTTCATCTGGAACAGTTGGGGCACTAGAAGACAAGTCAGTTTCACTAGCAGTCGATTCCGATGGAGGGCCAGTTGGATTGGACTTAGTATGGTGTCCTGGACCAGTTGGATTGGATTGAGTATGGTGTCCTGGACCAGTTGGATTGGACTGGGTATGGTGTCCTGGACCAGTTGGATTGGACTTAGTATGGTGTCCTGGACCAGTTGGAGCACTAGAAGACAAGTCAGTTTCACTAGCAGTCGATTCCGATGGAGGGCCAGTTGGATTGGATTGAGTATGGTGTCCTGGACCAGTTGGATTGGACTGGGTATGTTGTCCTGGACCAGTTGGAGCACTAGAAGTCAAGTCAGTTTCAGTAGCAGTCGTTTCCGATGGAGGGCCAATTGGATTGGACTGGGTATGGTGTCCTGGACCAGTTGGATTGGACTGGGTATGGTGTCCTGGACCAGTTGGATTGGATTGGGTATGGTGTCCTGGACCAGTTGGATTGGATTGGGTATGGTGTCCTGGACCAGTTGGATTGGATTGGGTATGGTGTCCTGGACCAGTTGGAGCACTAGAAGACAACTCAGTTTCACTAGCAGTCGTTTCCGATGGAGGGCCAGTTGGATTGGACTGGGTATGGTATCCTGGACCAGTTGGATTGGATTGGGTATGGTGTCCTGGACCAGTTGGATTGGATTGGGTATGGTGTCCTGGACCAGTTGGAGCACTAGAAGACAAGTCAGTTTCACTAGCAGTCGATTCCGATGGAGGGCCAGTTGGATTGGA